>CM055063.1:54224636-54344017 GCA_029204045.2 Tillandsia leiboldiana | reverse complement strand
CTCGCTTGAAAGCTATTGTGTACGCGAAATCGCCAAAGATAGATGCCGAATCCACCTCCGCCGAAATCCAGGACGCAAGCCCTCAACATGTCCTCCAGAATTTGTATCGTCCGCTCTGATTGCCCATCAGTCTGCGGATGAAAGCTGTACTGAACCTGAGTTCAGTCCCCAAGGCTGTTTGCAAACTCTCCAGAAATGCGAAACAAACCTCGGTCTCTATCTGATACAATGGAGGCTGGTACTCCATGTAATCTTACTATCTCATCTAGATATACTGGGCTAGTCCGCTCAAGTGGCCACGTAGTCTGCATGGGCAGAAAGGCGCCGACTTGGTAAGTCGATCTACAACTACCAGATAGCGTCTGCTCCTCCCTGTGCCTTTGGCAATCCGACCACGAAATCCATCGTAATGTGGTCCATTTCCACTCGGGAATTGGGAGACTTTGTAACTTGCCAGCTGGCACTCGACTGCTCAGCTTTCACCTGCTGACAAGTTAACACTGAGCCACAAATATCCCAATATCCCTCTTCATGCCTTTCCACCAGAAGTGTGCCTTGAGGTCTTTATACATCTTAGTCCCCCCAGGATGTCTGGTATAAGGTGTATAATGGGCCTCTCGCAATATCTGCTCTCTAATCTCCACATCTATTGGCACACATGCTAGTTTCTGTACCTCAGTATTCCGAGCATCTACCGAATAAGTCCCCAGACTGATCACTCGGAATATGATCTCTATCCTGGCAAGTGGGGGTCTTCACTCTGTTTCTCTTTGATCCTGTCCACAGAGTGGGCGCACGACTAAAGATGTCAGTTCTAGCAGAGACCCCAGGGGACACAACCTCTATGTCGAGCCGTCTCATCTCCTCTAATAGCGGTGCCCTGGTCTGTGATCAACATAGACAAACTTTGCACCGCCCTCCTACTCAAGGCATCAGCGACCACATTAGCCTTGCCTGGGTGGTAGAGAATATCATAATCCTTTCAATAGCTCTAACCACCTACGTTGCCTCAAATTCAACTCCTTCTATGTGAACAGTATTTTAAGCTCTTGTGGTCGGTGTAGATTCACAATGCTCCCCATATAGATAATGACGCCAAAGCTTCAGTGCAAACACTACAGCAGCAAGCTCCAAGTCATGGGTAGGGTAATTCTTCTCATAATCCTTGAGTTGCCTTGATGCGTAAGCAATTACCCTCCCTTCCTGCATCAGCACACAACCAAGTCCGCTGTGTGATGCATCACTATAGATCACATATCCTTTTCCCATAACAGGAAGGGAAAGGATAGGAGCGGTCATCAGTTTATTCTTCAGCTCCTCAAAGCTCTTTTGACAGTCCTCACTCCAGATAAACTTCACTCCCTTACGCGTCAAGCGAGTGAGGGGTGTGGAGAGCTTCGCAAAGCCTTCCACAACCGACGGTAATACCCAGCTAAACCCATAAAGCTACGTACCTCAGAAACCGTCGTCGGTCGGGGCCAATCACGGACTGCCTCAATCTTTGCTGGGTCTACTGCCACACCTGTGGCGGAAATCACATGGCCTAAGAAGACTACCTCCCGAAGCCAAAACTCGCATTTTGCTAGCTTGGTAAACAACTTCTTCTCTCGCAGAAGTTGCAGCACAATCCTTAAGTGCTCCTCATGCTCAGCATCACTTCGGGAGTAGACCAAGATATCATCAATGAACACCACCACGAACCGGTCCAAATAAGGTCGGAAGATCCGGTTCATCAAATCCATGAACGCGGCAGGGGCATTAGTTAGCCCAAAAGGCATAACTGTGAATTCATAATGCCCGTACCGTGATCTGAATGCCGTCTTCGGAATATCTTCGGCCTTCACCTTTAACTGGTGGTAACCGGACTGCAAATCTATCTTAGAGAAGACACAAGACCCTTGCAGCTGATCAAAAAGATCATCGATGCGCGGCAAAGGGTACATGTTTTGATGGTCACTTTATTTAATTTCCTATAGTCCACACATAATCGAAGTGACCCATCCTTCTTTTTCACGAATAGCACCGGCGCTCCCCAAGGCGACACACTCGGCCTAATAAAGCCCTTGTCCATCAAATCCTGGAGTTGCGCCTTAAGCTCTCGCAGCTCAGCCGGTGCCATCCGGTAAGGAGCCTTAGAGATTGGCGCAGTTCCTGGAACTACGTTAATCACGAACTCAATCTCCCTATCTGGCGGCATGCTAGACAGCTCAGGTGGGAAAACATCCGGGAACTCGCGGGCAATAGGGATATCCCCGAGTTCCGGCGCCGCCGTAGGCCCCTCAACAACACTAGCTAAAAAGGCTACACATCCTCGACGGATCATCAGCCTCGCTCGGGAAGTCGAAATCATAGAGGCAAAGAAAGCGCTCTGACATTCCCGATATACCAACATTTTCTGGTCTGGCTTTCTAAAAGTGACGGTCCTTGCGGCACAATCAATAGTCGCAAAATACCGAGCCAACCAGTCCATCCCGAGGACCACATCGAAGTCCTTCAGTTGACTCAGGTCCAATAGGTCTACTGGCATAATCCAGGACTCGATCTAAATCGGGCGGGGCTAACAGCACTCCTCCATGTGCAGAGTTCAATCGGGAATCTACACCTTCTGTGCACAAGGTGAGAGTCCTATTCCTAACCCTATGCAATGATGTACATTCTCTACAAATAAAAGAGATGCCCCTATAAAAATGAGGTACGAGTCCTTATGCCAGAAAGTAAATCATACCTGCCTCCACTCGATCAGCCATAGCAGAATCCCTTGCCTGCGCTAAGCCATCTTGACTGCTCAACAACGGCTGTCTCTCTCCAGAAGGGCGGGGGAATGAAACTTGATCTCCTTGAAGATCTGTCGGTGAAGCTCCCGGTCGTAGCTGGGAAGTGGTAGGGACAGATGCCGAAGTAGGTGCCACCGTTATCCCCGAAGGACACGTAACTCGCACGTGCCCGGGCTGTCCGCACTTGAAACAGCGGCCGAACCTCAAGTCACAAGCACCTGAAGTGTGCTGACCTTCGCAGAAAATGCACCTAACTATAGACTGAGGCTGCCTTACCTGCTGTTGCTGCTGCCTATGCCGCTGAGGCCTCTGTGACCTCTGCTGGGATGCGGTAGGGGCCAATGCTGAAAAGGTGCTACTAAAACCCGAAAGGGGCACGTAGGTCGGATGTGGCCTGGCTGCCCACATCGGAAGCATCGACCCTCCCTCAAGCCACAGGTATTTGATGAATGCTGCCCCCTACAGAAAATGCATCGGACCGACGCCCGAGACTGTCGAGACTGCTGCTGCGGAGGCCTCTGCGATCTACCAGGTCCTCGTTGATCAAGACGCCCACGGCCCGTAGACTGGGGCCGCAGGGGTCGTGGTGGTCTCCCTGAACTGGCCTGTCCATCATTATCTGGGGCGGGGCGTTTCTTGTCTGGACGCTGCTCGAAAGTCCTGGCCCCTTCGTCAACCGCCAAGTCACCTCTCTGCGCCAGCAACTGCTCCAGGCGTTGGTCCTGTCGAAAGCTTCTTGCCACCAAATGGGTCACCAAGGACCGTAGTTCTCCCAGCTCAGCAGATACCGCCTGCTCGGGCTTCTCAGAAGGGGTAGAAATATCCCCGACGGAAAAATAACGACGGGGTGACATACTGTCACCAAAAGCCACAAATCAGCAAAATAAAATTCCACACGACCCAATCTAGCGAAAGTCAAAGACATTCCCCTATTTCTGTGACTTTATGTTGTCTGCAGCCAACATAACTGTTCACCAGAAATGGGGTATGTCGGTCTCTCTTCACTTACTTGGAAGAGTCAAACAAATAAATCAACGACTTTCGCAAAATGTCACGTCTCTCGCGCCCTATTATCCTAGGGTCTACCAAAAGCCTAGGGTTTCCTAAGTCCCAACTGACCTATCCCTAAGCTCTGATACCAACTTAATCTGTCACGCCCCGGAACCCGGGCTCGCCAACAGATCCGCCGTGCACACGGGATTTCCCGAGTACACGAAGCGCTGGTAACCTGCTCCGATATAATATGAATAATAAAAGAGCATAATGCAGAGCTGAAGTAGAAGAACCACATAGTATCTCATACTGGGACTAAAAATAAACTGTAATATGTACAATAATCTCCCAGCTCACATAATAATACAACCAGCTGGCGAAAACCAGACTCAAAATAAAAGGAGAATATCACAGTCTGAGTGAAGGGTACAACGTCTATCTACAGCTCTCAGTCTCCCCAGGAGATCTATCTACTCAGCGATCCCCTTACCTTTATCAGCCGCTGATAGCCTAGCAGCTCCCGCAGACGACTCTGCAAAATAAAGAAGAAGAAAGAGAAAAACAATAATGGGGTGAGAACTACCAGATAAACCAGTAGCCTCCCCTAGTGGGCAAAACCTCAACTCTGACGCACCCACTAGGACTACTAGAGGCCAGAAAGGAAAAAGTGGTAAGGCTGTAAGCAGAACTGCTGAATAAAGGGGAAACCACCATTAGCATGCCTCTAAATGCAGTGCCAAAAGGAATGACTGTATGTATGCCTCATTATCTAACATGCCTGCCTGAATAAACCCAATCTTATGTCACCAGTAAAACTGGTACTGCCTGCTGCGCCTTGCCTGCCCAAATCGGGTATGCTGGCCAATGCATAACACCGATAGGGAATGAGAGTCTCAAGGACTCAAGCCTGCCTGTAACACACTCCGGAGTGGCACTCGAGGGGAGCGACCCACACGAGTAAAAGTACCTCAGTAATAAGTATCATAAGTGTCGTAAACAGCAGGACTGGATCATGACTATGATCAAAGTGGAAAAAGCCATCCACTAAGAAACCCTGATATGATGCCATAGTACTCAATAAGTGGGAAAAACCATCCACTAAAGAAAAGCCCGATCCCCTGCTGATGCCAAAAATAAACCAGACTCAACCCCATTCTGATGCAAGGATAAACATCTGGCCGACCGCCTACAGTCCGCGGTCACCGCAACACCCCACAAGTTTTATAATCTAACATAACCTTGGCTATACTATTCCAAACCCCTGCTCATATTCGAGCGACAAGCAACTGAAAGCAAAAGAGAGCAATAAAACATGTCAAGTCTTAATATGATAGTGTAGCAATAAATAGTGGCCCTACCTGATGTCCGGGCATGCATGCAACTGTCTTTATTTTAAAAGTTGTAAAATAGTGTCAAAGATTTAAAAAGTCATTTGCATACGAGATTATAGCCTTTGTCTCAATCACAGTGTCCCAATATAAGTCATCATATCATCTGTGGAATTATATTAAATTTTAGGAGAGTTTGTCCCAGCGGTTCTCATCAATAGTCCTGTTAGTAGTCCTGTTAGTAGTCCTGTTAGTAGTCCTGTTAGTAGTCCTGTTAGTAGTCCCAATAGTTCTCATCAATTTAGTTTGTCCCAATTGTTCTCATCAATTGTCATATTAGTTTGTCCCAATTG
The DNA here is from genome assembly GCA_029204045.2 of Tillandsia leiboldiana. Classification (NCBI taxonomy): domain Eukaryota; kingdom Viridiplantae; phylum Streptophyta; class Magnoliopsida; order Poales; family Bromeliaceae; genus Tillandsia; species Tillandsia leiboldiana. Next base: position 54,338,569 of record CM055063.1, on the reverse strand, counting down.
TTCTCATCAATTGTCATATTAGTTTGTCCCAATTGTTCTCATCAATTGTCATATTAAATTTTAGGGGAGTTCCAGTAATCCCAGTGAGCTTGTCAAAAATGAGGTAAGCAACAACCGCCCACCTCGAACAGCTCAAATTACACCTCAGGTAGTCTCCTGGTTGTCCACAGTCTCCTAGAACTGCTGTCTGCCGAAAACGGTGCACTACAGCAACACACATTGCACAGGGTGTAACTATAGTATTCATAAAAATACAGCTTTTGCTGTTTTTCAAATAGCACGAAAAGAGAGGAGTTTTTCACCTCTGTATAGTGCTCAGAAAAATCCAGAAAAATTACGGTTGTGTTCCTCGCGAAGAGTAGATCAAAATCGACTCTTTAAACGCCTCGATCTGATGCTCCTACGCCAAGATAAAAATCGGAGAAGTTGACACTGTCCAGAAATTTCCACAGCAAAAAGGGGGGTCAAAGAGACCTCGGGAAACGTGCCAAAAGTACGAAATGGAGCAAAGTGATCAACACGGAAATCGAAGCCTTACCTCTTAGGAACGCGCTGTCGCAAAAATCGTCCAAAAATTCCTCCTGGTTAGCCCACAGGGAATTTTCGACGGAACTGCGACGGGAAATGGGCCGAAAAAGAAAACCGTCGCAGTGCGCCGCGTCGCAGATAACTCACTAACTGTAACTCCAAAAATTCTAAAATTCTGAGGAAAGAGAGAGGAGAGAGAGAGGAAGAATTTTCGTAGAGGGCACTTTCTCTGGTTCTCTCTCTAAAGGCTCGAAAACCGAGGTGGGAAATGAGGAGGGGTGGGGGCTGCTATTTATAATGGGCTGAGGCTCCACACCAGATCCCGGGCAGAACAGCAAACACCGGAATGGACCATCCAGGACGCGCCACGTGTTGACAAAACAGGAAACAGCCTTGTGCAATGCCACTCAGAAGACGCCACGTGTCCACGTGGAGCACGGGCCCGGTCCCCGCGCCGGGTCTTCCGGAAAATGTTGGCCAATCCGGGTGCGCCACGTGTCACAGTCCCCGTGGGCTTCTAGAAGCCGGCCAGCCAATCGGGAGCCGCCACGTGGCACGGGGGGTATTCGGTGCTCCCGGTGCACGCCAGGCCCATGGACCGCGCACCCGAGCCCCCGCCCGCGCCTGCGCCGCCGCCCTCTGCCGCTGTGCCGCCGCTGCGCCGCCGCCCGCCGCCGTGCGCCGCCGCCTGCCGCCGCTCGCCGGTCGCCGCCGGCGGCCGGAACAGTAATTCTGGCCGGCGGTTACTGTTCCGGTGAACAGTACCAAGTGTGTGAAAAAATAAAGCGAATATACCGTTTTGATCGTTTTCGCGCGCTGAGTCCAAATACGACGTCCATTTCGCCAAATTCTCATCCGAAATTTTGCCGAAAGCTCCCGGAAAATTCCATTTGCTCCGATTTTCGCACTGAGTCTATATTAAATGTCCAATTTCGATTCTACAAGCTCTGCTTCACCGAATAAGCTCCCTACAGTCACTGTTTAATGTTGTACAGTTCCTGCGGGAGTCCGGATCATCACATCTGGTTACATGTCTTATACTCTATTCTTCACTGCATGTTTAGAATAGGAGTACTAGTTTCAGTACTTGGCATGATTTACATCAGTATCGATATCCCAGTGGGGATTCCCTCGGCTTCTCGCCGACTGTCCGGTCTACCGACCGTGGATTGAGATTCAGCATTATGGTTGCTATTGAGTTTTTACTCGCTTTTTACTATTTGCTTGCATTCCAACGCTTAATCCTTATATCTATATAGCCTTGATTTCACATGTGAGCTTCCCTTATACATTTTACTTCTAGTATTAGTAGATATGTATCTGGACATATGTCATGCATGATTGGTCATCAGTTCAGTTTATTCAGCATTCCTGTTCTATACTGCATGTTAGAATAGGAGTTTCGTTTCGGTATACAGTTTCTAGTATATAGCTTCTGTTATACAGTTTCAGTTATACTGCATCAGTTGAGATTACAGCTTTCAGCATCCTGAGTGGGATTTTCCCGGCTTGTAGCCGATGGTTCGGTCATTGGACCGCGAGTTTGAGCATCAGCATTATGATTGCCAGAGCACCAGCTTTTCATTCACGATCGCAGTGGGTCTGATCCCCCACAATGCGTTCTTTACCGGTAAAGTGGTCGTCACATAGACCCGTGAGCCCGTTGGGGTTATGATAGCATGTTTAGTGACCAACAGTGGCAATTGCCTGAGGTCCTGTTCTATGGCAGCTTAGCCTGAGGTCCTGGTGTCCAGTGGTGGCATTAGCCTGAGGCACTAGTGACCAACAGTGGCATGGATTGGGTACTTGATTTCTATCATTGATGCATGATTTGCATTGATTACTCCAGCATTTATTGGCATGACTGGCACATGACTGTTCGTACTCTTTGTTTACAACTTTGATATTATGTTATCATCCTTGCTCTGTTCTATAGCATGATCAGTATTATTGAGATTGACCAGGTTCACATGATTGCCAGTTATAGCTTACTCAGCTTTATATGTGATACCAGCTTTATTGCTTAGCACATGATCATGGTACCCTGCTTTCCCTATTGCTTATTACATAGCATGCTTAGTACAGTACAACATACAGTTATTCAGCTCCTTTTGTTTATTACTCAGCATGATTATATCAGTACAGTATACAGTTATTCAGCCTTGTGATTATAGCCTATTCTGCTATCCGCTTATTACAGTATCCAGTAGGTACGACTTGCTATTTCTCGGCCCGTCGTGCCCACTGGGATACATGTAGAGTGTATCTCACACCCCCCGGGTGACTTTTTTTCAGGTCAGTTGGGTGTTGAGAGATTGGGACGATCCAGTGAGCTATCACGGTAGAGTTGTCCCTGTTATCGACTACAGATTCCAGTATTTCTTATTCAGTGCTTAGTCTGTATTATATTTTGGAGATGTGGATCTTGTGTTGTATGTTGGACATGTACTAGTTACATTCAGTTGTTGTTTACGTCGCCTCTGATTCAGTATTGTATTTGTATAGCCGAGCATGTACAGGGGAGACTTTATCCTAGTGGACAGAGGGTTCCCTGTGCATGTGGCGGTCTGTCTACGTCACGGGTTTCAATATGTACTCTGATAAAAAAAAAAAAAAAAAAAAAATTCTACCGCTGTTTTGAAACTCGGGGCGTGACAGATTAGATGGTATCAGAGACAGGTTTAAGAAACCTAAGTATTTGGTTAGGATTGAGCCCTAGGGTGACATGAGTCTGACGCGAGTGCGTGGGGTTTTTTTGTGGCTGGGGTTAGGAACTCAAGTGTGCAGTCACTATATGAGTTTATCCTAACCTGTTTGATCGTGTTGCAGATATGGCTCAATCTGGGAGTCATGGTGGCGATGGGCGAGGTGCTGGCAGTGGCCGAGGTGTCGGTCGATTTTCTAGAGTATCGGGGGACCCAGAGGGCTCCGATAGACTCCAGCAGTTGCAGGACCAGATTACTGCACTAACTGCTGTGGTTCAGCAGCTTATACAGCAGCAGACTGTTGCTCCTACTGCACCTGCCCCACCTGTTTTGCCACCCATTCTATCTGCTCATGTCCTTGGAGGAGATATTCATCCTTTGTTTGTCCTAGCGCCATCTGAGGTGATGGCTGTGTTGCCCTCGAAGAGGAAGCGAACACGTTCTGGGAAGAAAGGTAAATCCTCAAACAAGGGAAAACCGACTAGACACCCCCGAACCCAGGTACGGGCTACGAGCACTTTTGCTGGCAGTCAGCAGCAGACTCCACGACCTTGTGTCTTCTGTGGTGGACCTCATCGGGGTATTAGATGTGATCAGCGCCATGGCCGTTGTTTTAGGTGTGGCCAGGCCGGGCATCTCATAGCTGGTTGCCCTCAGAGACGTGCAGCAGCTCAGTCTACCGTTACCGCACCAGCCGTTACTGCCCAACGGCAGAGTTCTATACCGAGTACGCAGTCAGGTGGACCACGTCAGTGTTCTGGAGGGCAAGTGTATGCCCATACTACCCTGGATGATCCACCAATGGAGGACCTAACAGGTATGTTTAGTTTTGGCTGTTATCACGTTGTGTTAGAGGCCTTTGATATTTGTTTTCAGTATTGGTATTGAGATTGGTGTAGTAAGGTACTTTGGTCCTCCTGTTGGTTTCAGTGTGAGTTATGTCTCCAACTAGTTGTTGGCAATAAATTGTGGGTATTTTTCTATTCTTTTGATAAGCACATTGGCTGCAGACAACGTACTGTCGAAAGAGTGGATGAAATACTTTACCCCCCCAAAAGGTGGGGTATTATGATTGGGTCTGTATGTGTACATTCCTATAAGTTAGCCTTGCAATTGCCTTTTGAGCACAGTGTGATTACCCTAGAGATGATATCGCAGTCTGTGATTGGATTTTTGGACGGATCTCTATCGTACATGTGCGCAGTTGACTAGTTGTCACTGTGATTGATGGACGTCTATACAAGCGACGTCAGCCTTTACAAGTAAACTGTCGAAACTAGTAGCTCAGAGTTGTTCCAGACAGTGCTGATATTTCAGTGAGCTTTCCAGTTTATTATGTGCTTTGTGATTGATTGTCACTGTGGTTGAGTTGGATAGGGAAGATGTTCTGCGATTTTTGTCGCCGTGTACGTGTTAGTCAGACATCATGTATTAGTGGACTGTTCGATGTCCTACTATAGTTAAGTTTCGAGGACGAAACTTCTAATAAGGAGGGAGTAATGTAGTACTCGAGAAATTTAAATTTGAATTTGAAGAATTCAAATGGGAATGTGAATGAGAAAGTGCAAAGTTAAACCTAAATGGTTGTATACCGGTGTGCAAATTGCACAGTTTTCAGAGCAATATTTCTGCCTTTCAGATCCGAGTCTAACCTCGAAAATTTGGAATCACCAGTGCGACCGTCTCGTCGAATCGATCAAAAATGGTATAGAAAGATTTTCGATCCGACGGTCAGATCGTTCAGAAATCAGCGAGGAAGCTTATGGGGCCCACAACTTAAGTTGTGAATAGTAACCCCTAATTCAAATGCCCTTTTGATCATCGACGGTCGTTTCGCCGTCTGGACCCCAGACATAGGGGTATGAGTAGTCAATTCTAGCTATTTTCGACGTTCTGAGCACAATGGCACTGACAGAATTCGCGTTTGGCGATCCGGATGCATCGAAGTGCGTGCGTCATATTGCAACTTACAGAACTTTATGGCCCGAGATTTTATTCGAGCGCCGTATCAAGCAAGCAAATACGCTACTTGATAGGTCTCGACGAGCCGGACGTCGTGGCGAAGTCTGTTTCGCAATTTGACGAACCGTTCGTCTCGAAATGCGTGAAATACGCCGAAAAAGTGGGTATTTTCGCAAAAATCTTAATATTTTATGGGTCAAATTTAATGTGGCTTATAAGTTGGGGTGCTGGGTGCATTTATCACCTACAGTGAGGATCTTAGTAATTATGATGAAAAGTTGATGGACCAAAATGCAAAGAAAGTGGAAAATATTGCAAAGTTAGTTCAAATAACTAACCTTGGGTGGTTACTCCTTGTAACCATAACCAGGCCATGTCCCCCCACTCTTTCCACCATCTCTGCCACGAGCCAAGCCCCGAAACTGCTCTCTTCAGTGGGTGGCTCGGAGTAAGGTGAGGAGGTACCATTTGTATAGAACTTAAGTGGAAGTTTGAGGAAGAACCATCACCCAGAGTTTTCTTGCACCCAACCTCCATCAAAGGTTCCTTCATCTTCCTCTGCATCTTCCCCGTGAGCCGCACCATTAGCCGCCGCCGAGGATTGCCGGAAAAACAAGTTTCTTGCCAGATTTTGGGTTGTAGAGGAAGAGTGATACCAAGTTGAGTTGGGTTTTCTCCCAGAGCATCCTGTGGACTTCTGCAACGTCCAGGAACCGAGCCAAAGTGATCCGGCTGCCTGCCGTGGCCGCGCGACGCTAGCCGGCTTCGTTCATCTTCTCCAACTCCGGCGAAGGTGAGGGTCTTCTTTTTCTCTCGGTTTCTTGGCCCAAGACCCATGGCAGATGCTTGTTGAAGTCTTGTGGACTTCCTCTGCCTAACCCCGAAGTTGGGAAATCGGCGATTTGCCGGCGGTGAAGTTGCACCGCCGGAGAACTGATAATTGCTCCGCCGCCGCCGCTACAGTACCTAGCCGCCGGCCACATCACCAAAACACTTCCCCACATCGAGGGAAATCTACTGGTACCTTTGCATGTGACCCATGCAGCACGGATAAAAATCCGCCATTAATGGAGCTTGGTTGGCCGCAATAATGGCGGCCGGCCATCCGGCGACCTCCGACGGCGGGATTAAGCCCAGACCTTCCTAAAAGCTTGTTAGGAAGCTGTTGGTGCTGTTGCTTGAGGCCCAGAACCCATCATTGAAGATTCACCATTTTTGAAGAAACCGAGCTTCATCTTCAACCTTGGTTTCCGGCCAACCAAGGGTGCATGGTGACCCGAGCTTCAAAAGAAATGCTCCTGCTGCCTTATAGAATAATTCCATCCATGTTGGAAGCCCCCAGATTCCAGCTATGCAAAGATGCAGCTTGGGATTGTGTAAGATTGTGTATTGTTAAATTGTGCCCACCGAGTGTTTGTTAAAATGTTACAATGAAGAAAAATTTAGTTTCAGGCTTCGAGCTGAATATGAAAGTTGCTCCATGCTGTCCCCTGAGCTTCATGCTCACTTCTGTTTCAAAAATGACTTATGGGATTGTAGCATCATGCATGTCGAGCCTTGATGGAGCAAGGTTGATCCTTAGGTTATTCCTGCAGCTTTGAGGCTGCACTAGAGTGAGCCTCCAAGTCTCCACAACATGTTGGAGGTGATGATCAACTTGGATTCAAGTTTACACAGGTAGATTTTTAGTTATAGCAATATTGGACTCTAAGTGGTTTTGTTGTCTCTTATACTGTTGCAGCAGCAATGGGGTTGCACCAGGGTGAGCCTCTGAGTCCTCTTGACTCCCTGAGCATGGTGCTCACCCCATATTTGGATTTGGTTGAGTTTGGGTGTATGTTTAGCAAGTTAGAACCTTCTAGCATAGTGTTTATGGACCCATTTATGTTCTCGGGTTCCGCGCTGCTCCCAAATGGTGAGCATGGCGTTCAGTATGTCGAGGCCCACCTACAGGTGCCCTTGGTTCAGTTTGGAGATGTGTGGTTGTGAAGTAATTGCAAAAACATGAGTTTTTGGAGGGTTTTTATGCAATTTTGGGAAACCCTAGGGGTTTAATTGCAATTGTAGCCTCATGGGCTGTTTTGGGCTGTACGCCCATGATCTCTAAACACTTTGTTGGAAATCCAATGGCTTTCGTTGAGCGGGAATCAGATTTCCGGAAAATTTCGGCAAAATCCCGGGACTTCAGCGAAGTTTTCCGTATGGCTTGTACCCACAGTGAGTTAGTGGGATGGATATGAGAGAGAGTCTATTATTGACTTGTATTTATTATTCAGGTACTAGCAGTCAGCCGCTAGCCAGTGAGCCTCCCAGCGGATTTCAGGATCGCTTGTGTTGAGGTGGGTTTATCTTCGGTCCGGGCTTTATCATTTCGGCCCTATAGGTACCGTGGTAGGACGGACCCCTGTTTTGTTGATATTCTTGATCCCACAGATGAGCCTTTCGTTATGCTTATTATTTTCAGCATTGGTTGATATATCTGGTTACATGTCTTATACTCTATTCTTCACTGCATGTTTAGAATAGGAGTACTAGTTTCAGTACTTGGCATGATTTACATCAGTATCGATATCCCAGTGGGGATTCCCTCGGCTTCTCGCCGACTGTCCGGTCTACCGACCGTGGATTGAGATTCAGCATTATGGTTGCTATTGAGTTTTTACTCGCTTTTTACTATTTGCTTGCATTCCAACGCTTAATCCTTATATCTATATAGCCTTGATTTCACATGTGAGCTTCCCTTATACATTTTACTTCTAGTATTAGTAGATATGTATCTGGACATATGTCATGCATGATTGGTCATCAGTTCAGTTTATTCAGCATTCCTGTTCTATACTGCATGTTAGAATAGGAGTTTCGTTTCGGTATACAGTTTCTAGTATATAGCTTCTGTTATACAGTTTCAGTTATACTGCATCAGTTGAGATTACAGCTTTCAGCATCCTGAGTGGGATTTTCCCGGCTTGTAGCCGATGGTTCGGTCATTGGACCGCGAGTTTGAGCATCAGCATTATGATTGCCAGAGCACCAGCTTTTCATTCACGATCGCAGTGGGTCTGATCCCCCACAATGCGTTCTTTACCGGTAAAGTGGTCGTCACATAGACCCGTGAGCCCGTTGGGGTTATGATAGCATGTTTAGTGACCAACAGTGGCAATTGCCTGAGGTCCTGTTCTATGGCAGCTTAGCCTGAGGTCCTGGTGTCCAGTGGTGGCATTAGCCTGAGGCACTAGTGACCAACAGTGGCATGGATTGGGTACTTGATTTCTATCATTGATGCATGATTTGCATTGATTACTCCAGCATTTATTGGCATGACTGGCACATGACTGTTCGTACTCTTTGTTTACAACTTTGATATTATGTTATCATCCTTGCTCTGTTCTATAGCATGATCAGTATTATTGAGATTGACCAGGTTCACATGATTGCCAGTTATAGCTTACTCAGCTTTATATGTGATACCAGCTTTATTGCTTAGCACATGATCATGGTACCCTGCTTTCCCTATTGCTTATTACATAGCATGCTTAGTACAGTACAACATACAGTTATTCAGCTCCTTTTGTTTATTACTCAGCATGATTATATCAGTACAGTATACAGTTATTCAGCCTTGTGATTATAGCCTATTCTGCTATCCGCTTATTACAGTATCCAGTAGGTACGACTTGCTATTTCTCGGCCCGTCGTGCCCACTGGGATACATGTAGAGTGTATCTCACACCCCCCGGGTGACTTTTTTTCAGGTCAGTTGGGTGTTGAGAGATTGGGACGATCCAGTGAGCTATCACGGTAGAGTTGTCCCTGTTATCGACTACAGATTCCAGTATTTCTTATTCAGTGCTTAGTCTGTATTATATTTTGGAGATGTGGATCTTGTGTTGTATGTTGGACATGTACTAGTTACATTCAGTTGTTGTTTACGTCGCCTCTGATTCAGTATTGTATTTGTATAGCCGAGCATGTACAGGGGAGACTTTATCCTAGTGGACAGAGGGTTCCCTGTGCATGTGGCGGTCTGTCTACGTCACGGGTTTCAATATGTACTCTGATAAAAAAAAAAAAAAAAAAAAATTCTACCGCTGTTTTGAAACTCGGGGCGTGACAGATTAGATGGTATCAGAGACAGGTTTAAGAAACCTAAGTATTTGGTTAGGATTGAGCCCTAGGGTGACATGAGTCTGACGCGAGTGCGTGGGGTTTTTTGTGGCTGGGGTTAGGAACTCAAGTGTGCAGTCACTATATGAGTTTATCCTAACCTGTTTGATCGTGTTGCAGATATGGCTCAATCTGGGAGTCATGGTGGCGATGGGCGAGGTGCTGGCAGTGGCCGAGGTGTCGGTCGATTTTCTAGAGTATCGGGGGACCCAGAGGGCTCCGATAGACTCCAGCAGTTGCAGGACCAGATTACTGCACTAACTGCTGTGGTTCAGCAGCTTATACAGCAGCAGACTGTTGCTCCTACTGCACCTGCCCCACCTGTTTTGCCACCCATTCTATCTGCTCATGTCCTTGGAGGAGATATTCATCCTTTGTTTGTCCTAGCGCCATCTGAGGTGATGGCTGTGTTGCCCTCGAAGAGGAAGCGAACACGTTCTGGGAAGAAAGGTAAATCCTCAAACAAGGGAAAACCGACTAGACACCCCCGAACCCAGGTACGGGCTACGAGCACTTTTGCTGGCAGTCAGCAGCAGACTCCACGACCTTGTGTCTTCTGTGGTGGACCTCATCGGGGTATTAGATGTGATCAGCGCCATGGCCGTTGTTTTAGGTGTGGCCAGGCCGGGCATCTCATAGCTGGTTGCCCTCAGAGACGTGCAGCAGCTCAGTCTACCGTTACCGCACCAGCCGTTACTGCCCAACGGCAGAGTTCTATACCGAGTACGCAGTCAGGTGGACCACGTCAGTGTTCTGGAGGGCAAGTGTATGCCCATACTACCCTGGATGATCCACCAATGGAGGACCTAACAGGTATGTTTAGTTTTGGCTGTTATCACGTTGTGTTAGAGGCCTTTGATATTTGTTTTCAGTATTGGTATTGAGATTGGTGTAGTAAGGTACTTTGGTCCTCCTGTTGGTTTCAGTGTGAGTTATGTCTCCAACTAGTTGTTGGCAATAAATTGTGGGTATTTTTCTATTCTTTTGATAAGCACATTGGCTGCAGACAACGTACTGTCGAAAGAGTGGATGAAATACTTTACCCCCCAAAAAGGTGGGGTATTATGATTGGGTCTGTATGTGTACATTCCTATAAGTTAGCCTTGCAATTGCCTTTTGAGCACAGTGTGATTACCCTAGAGATGATATCGCAGTCTGTGATTGGATTTTTGGACGGATCTCTATCGTACATGTGCGCAGTTGACTAGTTGTCACTGTGATTGATGGACGTCTATACAAGCGACGTCAGCCTTTACAAGTAAACTGTCGAAACTAGTAGCTCAGAGTTGTTCCAGACAGTGCTGATATTTCAGTGAGCTTTCCAGTTTATTATGTGCTTTGTGATTGATTGTCACTGTGGTTGAGTTGGATAGGGAAGATGTTCTGCGATTTTTGTCGCCGTGTACGTGTTAGTCAGACATCATGTATTAGTGGACTGTTCGATGTCCTACTATAGTTAAGTTTCGAGGACGAAACTTCTAATAAGGAGGGAGTAATGTAGTACTCGAGAAATTTAAATTTGAATTTGAAGAATTCAAATGGGAATGTGAATGAGAAAGTGCAAAGTTAAACCTAAATGGTTGTATACCGGTGTGCAAATTGCACAGTTTTCAGAGCAATATTTCTGCCTTTCAGATCCGAGTCTAATCTCGAAAATTTGGAATCACCAGTGCGACCGTCTCGTCGAATCGATCAAAAATGGTATAGAAAGATTTTCGATCCGACGGTCAGATCGTTCAGAAATCAGCGAGGAAGCTTATGGGGCCCACAACTTAAGTTGTGAATAGTAACCCCTAATTCAAATGCCCTTTTGATCATCGACGGTCGTTTCGCCGTCTGGACCCCAGACATAGGGGTATGAGTAGTCAATTCTAGCTATTTTCGACGTTCTGAGCACAATGGCACTGACAGAATTCGCGTTTGGCGATCCGGATGCATCGAAGTGCGTGCGTCATATTGCAACTTACAGAACTTTATGGCCCGAGATTTTATTCGAGCGCCGTATCAAGCAAGCAAATACGCTACTTGATAGGTCTCGACGAGCCGGACGTCGTGGCGAAGTCTGTTTCGCAATTTGACGAACCGTTCGTCTCGAAATGCGTGAAATACGCCGAAAAAGTGGGTATTTTCGCAAAAATCTTAATATTTTATGGGTCAAATTTAATGTGGCTTATAAGTTGGGGTGCTGGGTGCATTTATCACCTACAGTGAGGATCTTAGTAATTATGATGAAAAGTTGATGGACCAAAATGCAAAGAAAGTGGAAAATATTGCAAAGTTAGTTCAAATAACTAACCTTGGGTGGTTACTCCTTGTAACCATAACCAGGCCATGCCCCCCCACTCTTTCCACCATCTCTGCCACGAGCCAAGCCCCGAAACTGCTCTCTTCAGTGGGTGGCTCGGAGTAAGGTGAGGAGGTACCATTTGTATAGAACTTAAGTGGAAGTTTGAGGAAGAACCATCACCCAGAGTTTTCTTGCACCCAACCTCCATCAAAGGTTCCTTCATCTTCCTCTGCATCTTCCCCGTGAGCCGCACCATCAGCCGCCGCCGAGGATTGCCGGAAAAACAAGTTTCTTGCCAGATTTTGGGTTGTAGAGGAAGAGTGATACCAAGTTGAGTTGGGTTTTCTCCCAGAGCATCCTGTGGACTTCTGCAACGTCCAGGAACCGAGCCAAAGTGATCCGGCTGCCTGCCGTGGCCGCGCGACGCTAGCCGGCTTCGTTCATCTTCTCCAACTCCGGCGAAGGTGAGGGTCTTCTTTTTCTCTCGGTTTCTTGGCCCAAGACCCATGGCAGATGCTTGTTGAAGTCTTGTGGACTTCCTCTGCCTAACCCCGAAGTTGGGAAATCGGCGATTTGCCGGCGGTGAAGTTGCACCGCCGGAGAATTGATAATTGCTCCGCCGCCGCCGCTACAGTACCTAGCCGCCGGCCACATCACCAAAACACTTCCCCACATCGAGGGAAATCTACTGGTACCTTTGCATGTGACCCATGCAGCACGGATAAAAATCCGCCATTAATGGAGCTTGGTTGGCCGCAATAATGGCGGCCGGCCATCCGGCGACCTCCGACGGCGGGATTAAGCCCAGACCTTCCTAAAAGCTTGTTAGGAAGCTGTTGGTGCTGTTGCTTGAGGCCCAGAACCCATCATTGAAGATTCACCATTTTTGAAGAAACCGAGCTTCATCTTCAACCTTGGTTTCCGGCCAACCAAGGGTGCATGGTGACCCGAGCTTCAAAAGAAATGCTCCTGCTGCCTTATAGAATAATTCCATCCATGTTGGAAGCCCCCAGATTCCAGCTATGCAAAGATGCAGCTTGGGATTGTGTAAGATTGTGTATTGTTAAATTGTGCCCACCGAGTGTTTGTTAAAATGTTACAATGAAGAAAAATTTAGTTTCAGGCTTCGAGCTGAATATGAAAGTTGCTCCATGCTGTCCCCTGAGCTTCATGCTCACTTCTGTTTCAAAAATGACTTATGGGATTGTAGCATCATGCATGTCGAGCCTTGATGGAGCAAGGTTGATCCTTAGGTTATTCCTGCAGCTTTGAGGCTGCACTAGAGTGAGCCTCCAAGTCTCCACAACATGTTGGAGGTGATGATCAACTTGGATTCAAGTTTACACAGGTAGATTTTTAGTTATAGCAATATTGGACTCTAAGTGGTTTTGTTGTCTCTTATACTGTTGCAGCAGCAATGGGGTTGCACCAGGGTGAGCCTCTGAGTCCTCTTGACTCCCTGAGCATGGTGCTCACCCCATATTTGGATTTGGTTGAGTTTGGGTGTATGTTTAGCAAGTTAGAACCTTCTAGCATAGTGTTTATGGACCCATTTATGTTCTCGGGTTCCGCGCTGCTCCCAAATGGTGAGCATGGCGTTCAGTATGTCGAGGCCCACCTACAGGTGCCCTTGGTTCAGTTTGGAGATGTGTGGTTGTGAAGTAATTGCAAAAACATGAGTTTTTGGAGGGTTTTTATGCAATTTTGGGAAACCCTAGGGGTTTAATTGCAATTGTAGCCTCATGGGCTGTTTTGGGCTGTACGCCCATGATCTCTAAACACTTTGTTGGAAATCCAATGGCTTTCGTTGAGCGGGAATCAGATTTCCGGAAAATTCCGGCAAAATCCCGGGACTTCAGCGAAGTTTTCCGTATGGCTTGTACCCACAGTGAGTTAGTGGGATGGATATGAGAGAGAGTCTATTATTGACTTGTATTTATTATTCAGGTACTAGCAGTCAGCCGCTAGCCAGTGAGCCTCCCAGCGGATTTCAGGATCGCTTGTGTTGAGGTGGGTTTATCTTCGGTCCGGGCTTTATCATTTCGGCCCTATAGGTACCGTGGTAGGACGGACCCCTGTTTTGTTGATATTCTTGATCCCACAGATGAGCCTTTCGTTATGCTTATTATTTTCAGCATTGGTTGATATATCTGGTTACATGTCTTATACTCTATTCTTCACTGCATGTTTAGAATAGGAGTACTAGTTTCAGTACTTGGCATGATTTACATCAGTATCGATATCCCAGTGGGGATTCCCTCGGCTTCTCGCCGACTGTCCGGTCTACCGACCGTGGATTGAGATTCAGCATTATGGTTGCTATTGAGTTTTTACTCGCTTTTTACTATTTGCTTGCATTCCAACGCTTAATCCTTATATCTATATAGCCTTGATTTCACATGTGAGCTTCCCTTATACATTTTACTTCTAGTATTAGTAGATATGTATCTGGACATATGTCATGCATGATTGGTCATCAGTTCAGTTTATTCAGCATTCCTGTTCTATACTGCATGTTAGAATAGGAGTTTCGTTTCGGTATACAGTTTCTAGTATATAGCTTCTGTTATACAGTTTCAGTTATACTGCATCAGTTGAGATTACAGCTTTCAGCATCCTGAGTGGGATTTTCCCGGCTTGTAGCCGATGGTTCGGTCATTGGACCGCGAGTTTGAGCATCAGCATTATGATTGCCAGAGCACCAGCTTTTCATTCATGATCGCAGTGGGTCTGATCCCCCACAATGCGTTCTTTACCGGTAAAGTGGTCGTCACATAGACCCGTGAGCCCGTTGGGGTTATGATAGCATGTTTAGTGACCAACAGTGGCAATTGCCTGAGGTCCTGTTCTATGGCAGCTTAGCCTGAGGTCCTGGTGTCCAGTGGTGGCATTAGCCTGAGGCACTAGTGACCAACAGTGGCATGGATTGGGTACTTGATTTCTATCATTGATGCATGATTTGCATTGATTACTCCAGCATTTATTGGCATGACTGGCACATGACTGTTCGTACTCTTTGTTTACAACTTTGATATTATGTTATCATCCTTGCTCTGTTCTATAGCATGATCAGTATTATTGAGATTGACCAGGTTCACATGATTGCCAGTTATAGCTTACTCAGCTTTATATGTGATACCAGCTTTATTGCTTAGCACATGATCATGGTACCCTGCTTTCCCTATTGCTTATTACATAGCATGCTTAGTACAGTACAACATACAGTTATTCAGCTCCTTTTGTTTATTACTCAGCATGATTATATCAGTACAGTATACAGTTATTCAGCCTTGTGATTATAGCCTATTCTGCTATCCGCTTATTACAGTATCCAGTAGGTACGACTTGCTATTTCTCGGCCCGTCGTGCCCACTGGGATACATGTAGAGTGTATCTCACACCCCCCGGGTGACTTTTTTTCAGGTCAGTTGGGTGTTGAGAGATTGGGACGATCCAGTGAGCTATCACGGTAGAGTTGTCCCTGTTATCGACTACAGATTCCAGTATTTCTTATTCAGTGCTTAGTCTGTATTATATTTTGGAGATGTGGATCTTGTGTTGTATGTTGGACATGTACTAGTTACATTCAGTTGTTGTTTACGTCGCCTCTGATTCAGTATTGTATTTGTATAGCCGAGCATGTACAGGGGAGACTTTATCCTAGTGGACAGAGGGTTCCCTGTGCATGTGGCGGTCTGTCTACGTCACGGGTTTCAATATGTACTCTGATAAAAAAAAAAAAAAAAAAAAAATTCTACCGCTGTTTTGAAACTCGGGGCGTGACATTTAAAATAATTAATTAATATGAATCAAAAATAAAATAAATGTACTTTTTTAAAAAATATTCTAAATATCAGACGAAGCCGAGTGAAACTCGAGAACCGACTCGACCGAGACCCAAGTGCGATTTAGAAAGAGCCAAGAACCGAACTCAATGAAGACCCGAGCGCGACTTAGTAAGAGCCAAGAGACACAATCGAATATGTCACGTTGCGAAACTCAACTAAGTTTTCGATTCAGCTTGATTGAGTCACGCTTTTTCTCAGAATTCTAGCCGCATCACTTGTTTTTGTCATGGCCGAGAGTCTCGCCTTCAACGTTTGTCGTCGCTGCCGCAGATCTCACCATCGTCGTTGACGAAAAAAAAAAAAAAAAAGTGAAAATGATGACGAAAATTAATAGTGGAATACGTATTATATGTATAAGAGATAAAAAAAATTAATTTATTTTTTAGTTAACTGTGATTAGCTCTTTTAACTTATGATTATTTAAATTTTATTGACAGAAAGATATATTTGAAAATGGAAGGACTTTTGAAGAAAATTTTTTGATAACTTAAGTTTTGTAAAATTATATTTGTTATTTGATATTTTTAAAATTTTTATGGTTCACATATTTTTCACTGATCTTATAAATAAATAATTTTTTTTTCTAACTAAAATCCGAGAGGGTTTTATGAATAGGTGGATCAAGCACCGTTAAATTTATACCCATATAAAAAAAAAAAAAAAACTAAAATAATACAATTGCACCACTCATTTATTTTCTAGACCAATTAATTTGCGCCTTTACAATTATTTAGTTGGAGTATAAAGGGAGGAATTAATAAAATTTTATTCTCCACCTGATATTGAAACATTATTTTAGGATAAGAGGAATGGTAATTTTTTATTTTTTTGAAAAATAAGTTGATATAACTTTGGATATCATAGGAACAAACTCAATTAAAATTTAAACTTAATTTTGATTATTATATTAATATATTAATTAATCTAATTAATATAGTTAAATCATTATTTATTATTTAAATAAATAAATAATTAATTAATTAATTATTTTGATTAATTAATTAGCTTATTAAAAATTAATTATTTAATATGTTTATCTAATAACTAATATTTATATTGGTCAACTAATTAATTTTTTGACTAGTAAAATTAATTAATCATTTAATTAATTAGATAATTTACTAATTAATTAAAAAATTAAGTTATATTTTATAATTAATTAATTAATATATTTTTTTATTATCGTTCACAACATTCATAACTAATAAATTTATTAATTTATTAAATTATTTTTAATTAATAGTTTGATGCTTATTAATTAAATAAAATATTTTAAATTTAAAATTATAATAACTTTTATTCTAGTTATTTCAATCTAACTATCCAAATATTATTTATCTTCTTATAAAAAATAATTTAATTTTAATTCAAATAAAAAATTAGTCTTACTTCTACTTATTTCCGAACTTGTATTGTTTATTTCTGAACCATAATATGCTTAATATTCATCCATTCCATTATAATTTAAAAAAAATATTTTTATTATACTTATATATCAAAATAAGAGTGGTTTAGAATATAAATAATATGATACAAATGTGACATAAAAGACCAACTCCTTTTAAGAGTTATATAAGTAGCATTTTCCAAAGAAGATCATCTTGTTTTTTTTAAGCCAAAAAGTATATGGAAACCCTCTATAAGCCATTTTGGAATAAACTCTTTGTTTTTTTTTTATTATTTTTTTTAAAATCCAGTGATTTTAGCTAAATAAATTAAAATTTTTACTAAATTGATTAATAATTTTATTAGATGTAATAGTTTAAATTAATTTTAGACAGATAAAATAGGATTTGTTAAACGCTAATTGTTAATTAAGATCTAAATATTTAGAAGTATTTTAACTTAATTATAAAAACTCATCAACCATCTTTAATGCAATTGGCAAAGGGTTTGGTGGTTGATACTCAAGACCCGAGTTCGAAGTCTAGTTGCTTCACATTTCCAGCAAAAATTTTGCTTCACATTTCCAGCAAAAATTTCACATAAAAAAACATTTAAGTTGAGGGGTTTCTTTCCAAATGGCCCTCTATTCACAGAAAAAAACATTTAAGTTGAGGGGTAAAAACATTTAAGTTGAGGGGTTTCTTTCCAAATGGCCTTGGATGTGACAAGTGCTAGGAAAATCAATCAAAATCAAAATTTGTGTTTTTTCCACTTTGTTGGGCTTGTCACAGTAATTAATCTGGTCAATCAAAATCAAAATTAAAAATTTCTCTATTTGACTGGTTTAAATTATTTCAAATTCAAATGAATTTATTACACTTTGTTGGGCTTGTCACAGTAATTAATCTGGTCAATCAAAATCAAAATTAAAATTATCCTCTATTTGACTGGTTCAAATTATTTCAAATTCAAATGAATTTATTTCAAATTATTTCAAATTCAAAATTTGTGTTTTTTCCACTTTGTTGGGCTTGTCACAGTAATTAATCTGGTCAATCAAGATCAAAATTAAAATTATCCTCTATTTGACTGGTTCAGATTATTTCAAATTCAAATGAATTTATTACACTTTGTTGGGCTTGTCACAGTAATTAATCTGGTCAATCAAAATCAAAATTAAAATTATCCTCTATTTGACTGGTTCAAATTATTTCAAATTCAAATAAATTTATTAGTCGCTGTTATTATTATTTATTGTGTGTTGTAAATTGTAAAGGAGAGCTACTGAAGAGTTTCAGGATTGGGCAAGAATCTAATGAATTGGCGTGGTGCTGGAATTCAAAAAAAGTATTTACTGTTAAGTTTGTTTATTTCGTGCTTAGCGACGGAAGTTTAAGGAATAACTGTTCGAAACAAATCTGGAGACTTCGATTGTCGACTAAAGTTCACATCTTTGTGTGGCTGATTTTCAAAAAGCGATTTTTTCTTTCCAAATGGCCTTGGATGTGACAAGTGCTAGGAAAATCAATCAAAATCAAAAGTTTGTGTTTTTTCCACTTTGTTGGGCTTGTCACAGTAATTAATCTGGTCAATCAAAATCCAAATTAAAATTATCCTCTATTTGACTGCTTCAAATTATTTCAAATTCAAATGAATTTAATAGTCGCTGTTATTATTATTTATTGTGTGTTGTAAATTGTAAAGGAGAGCTACTGAAGAGTTTCAGGATTGGACAAGAATCTGATGAATCGGTGTGGCACTCGAATTCAAAAAGAGTATTTACTGTTAAGTCTGTTTATTTCGTGCTTAGTGACGGAGGTTTAAGGGACAACTGTTCGAAACAAATCTGGAGACTTCGACTACCGACTAAAGTTCACATCTTTGTGCATGTGGCTGGTTTTCAAAAAATAATTTTTGACAGCTGACAACCTACTCAAAAATGGGTGGTCGTCGGAGAACATACCGTGTGTGCTCTGTGGCATTAAACTTGAAACCGTTGATCATCTGTTTATGAAGTATGTGTACACTAGGCTTGTGACGTGGAAGGCGTCGGATGACTTGAGGAGTGAGGACATGGGCGATGATGCAAAATGCTTATGAGAAAAATAGACGACTCGAGATGGGCCCAAGTCGATAAATGCGAACTTGGCCCGCCTGCCGACTATTTAGTGGGTGATCTGATCAATAAGAAATAAAGTGATCTTCCAATATACAGTTACCGATCTCCTACTTACAGTTGATTAGGTCAATAGACTAGCTAAGCAGTGGGAGGTGGTCGGGGGACAGATTGGTGAGTGCGATACATTCTCGGAGAAGGTTACCCATTCGGATTTTTTGTAATTTTTTTTTTTTTTTTTTTTTTTTTTTTTTTGAGATCTAGTTGTCTCACTCTGATTATCTAGTTCAATTACCCTATGAATGAAACAGATAGCGTGCTATCTTTTTTTTTTTTAAAAAAAAATTTATTCAAATAAAGTGTTATCACGAATGTTTAAATTTTTTTAAAAAAATAAAAATTCAATACACTTGATCTGTCAATAATAGTTCATACGATTCCCGACAAAACCAGAAAAGACCTACTTCCATTATTTTGCATTTATTACACAAAGCACTAGCACATTTTCATACATAGCAAGCATATAGATATATTTGTGTACCTAATCTCAACCCTACAAATTAAGCTTCAATTAATTCACTACCCTACAATTTTGCCTAATTTCTCCATTAGATCCAGTGAGTGGACTTATGTTCCCCATTCTAATCATAGAGTTCTTAAAATCACCAAAAAACACATTACTATTACTGCTATATGTCTCCACCAAGGACTTAGTTGCAGCTATTCCCTCAGTACTGGAGAAGAGTCCCTGGTCTGAGGAAAGGAGGCCCCTGTTGTTCAGTAGGTTTTGGAAGTAGTGGTTGTCGAAAACGTCGGCGGAGCTGCGGTCCAGCGCGGTGGTGGTGTTCCCGTCCCCACTCTGGCACAACGCCTGCAGGTCAGCCGCCATGACGGGGTCCAAAGTCGGGTCGACTGAGCTCGTGCTCGAGAAGTTGGACAGTCGGTTGCTGAATAGCACGCATCGGGCTCGACCTATCGTGTGACCGCCTGAGTATATATATATATATATATATATATATATATATATATATATATATATATATATATATATATATATATATATATATATAATTAGGTTAGAATATTATCGATAGTACTAAGTCATTGGTGCTATTAAGTTTTTAATCTTTGGATTAAAAAATGTGTGGTTAAGATGACAGTGGTCCTCTAGGGTTTACTAGGTGGTTGGTTGAATAGTAAAAATCTTAGGGAACTACTATAATCCCAACCGCATATCTTTTCATCCAACGGCAGAAAACTTAATAGCATCAATTGCTTGGTGCTATCGATAGTATTCTAACTGAACTATATATATATATATATATATATATATATATATATATATATATATATATATATATATATATATATATATATATATATAAGTTTCAATTTCAATTTCGAATTGCAAATATTGTTAAATTATAACCACCCGTCCAATCCAATCTACCGATACAAAATAGTTAAATCCACTTATTATTACTAAAGTTCTATATATGATATTTTATATAGCTATTTATAATTCTGCTTCTATCCAATATGAAATTATAGGAATGTTATAGATTTTTTCTGTTTAAACTTTGATATTCTCGTCAGTCCAATGACACACGCAGCTCAAAATTATCAGACACTATAATAAAATTATACTATAGCGACATTTTTAAGTGTTTCTAAAATCTGAAAAAAATGTCGCTGGTAAAAATACCGATACTTATTATTAGTGTCGTTATATGTGCAGTCGCTAGGGTATATAGCGATACATTATTGTAATGTGTTTCAAAAATATATCCCTATAATCTAATTTTGAATATAGATGTAATATAAATAGCGAAAGTGTCATAAAAATATGTTTCTATAATCTAATTTTATTGTAGTGATAATGTGAAACCGACCTCACACTTTTAAATGATAAATCAACTCCGATATCAAACATAACGATGCGACCCGCTAATAATAATAACACCTTAGACTTAAATCACACACTCAATATATTTAAATCTAATTATTATTATTATTAAAGTTTATAATCTCTTACATAACCAATTACAACTATGTTATAATATACAACTATTGGGGTGTAACATAAATTTTATAAACTAGCATAGTTATAATGAACAACTAGGGAGTTTTATCTTGAACAATAAAAAGTTGGTGGTAAAGTGAAAATTCAAAATTACAATTCTATTTCGAGAGTTAGAAATTACAATTCTGTTTTGTCTATTAGTTTAATATGAAGCCCCCAATAACTTGATTAATTAAATAGAATATCAAAATATTATATTTTATATACCTTAGAATAATAAAATATACATTGCTAAAACATATAAAATTCCTATGTAAATACTAGTTTTTTTTTATTATTATTTTTTGACTTTTAAAAATCTATATTTTATTTTTAAAAAATTTAAAAAATATTTTTAAATGGATTACGGTGTTAACGAAAAAAATAAAATGATTAAATTATCCTTACTTATTTTATAAAAAAATAAAATTTTAATATATTTTTGTTATTTTAAAGAATATTTTTAGTATGAAAAAAAAATGGATAGAATAGTAACGGAGCTTGACAGAAGGGGGCTAAATGTATTAATTTAAATTTTTAAGATGATAAAATATAGATTTTTAAAAGACAGAAAGAAAAAATAAAAATACTAGCATTTACAAAAAAAAATAATAATCTATATTTAACTAATATAAAATAGGGTTAATTGTATACGACTCCCCGTAAACATATCGAATAGCAGATATATCCCTACAAAGTTCAACTTTTTATATTTATTCTTTCAAAAGTCTTAAGTTATTTATATATATCCCTCCTGTTTATTACTGTTAGTTCATTATTTATTTTTTAACGGACTATATATGAAATGACAGTTTTGCTCTTTTAAAAATGTCACTTCAAAAGTTTCAACTGGTAAAATAATACAAAAATATCTGGAAGGGTAAAAAGATAAATTTATCTCACTAATTAACTAAGATTAAGTATTTAATCTATGATTAACTATATTTTTCTAACAGAGATAGACGGTAGGGATATATATGAATAACGTTGGATTTTTAAAGGAATAAATATGAAAAGTTGAACTTTGTACGAATATATTTGCTATTCGATATGTTTACAGAAAACCGTATGCAATTAACCCTATAAAATAACTATACTATTTATACTATCCAAAAAATTAGGAGCTCCAATTTTATACTTTTACGACATGCAGATAAAAATTCAAACTCCCAAACAACTTAGATATACACTACAACAAAATTATGCTATAGCGATATTTTTAAATGTTTCTAAAATCTAAAAAAGGTGTCGCTGACAAAAATACCGACACTTATTATTAGTGTTGTTATATGTGCCGTCGCTAGGGTGTATAGCGACACATTTTTATAATGTGTCCAAAAAATGTGTCCCTATAATCTAATTTTGGATATAGATGAAATATTGATAGGACACTTATACAAAAGTGTCACAAATATCTGTCCCTATAATCTAATTTTGTTGTAGTGATATAGTATTCTAAACTAACAATCAATCAACTGGTCAAAACAGTGGTGGTTTAAAAACCTGATAATGAGACCACATCAGTGGTGTTGAGTCCAACAGCATTGAACTTTGATATTATGGTGTCAATTGGATCAAAAGGTGAAGGGAGACCAGAGTTTGCTATAACCTAATTTTGTTGTAGTGATATAGTATTCTAAACTAACAATCAACTGGTCAAAACAGTGGTGGTTTAAAAACCTGATAATGAGACCACATCAGTGGTGTTGAGTCCAACAGCATTGAACTTTGATATTATGGTGTCAATTGGATCAAAAGGTGAAGGGAGACCGGAGTTTGCTCCAGATTGATTGGCTACTGACCCATCTCTCCTTCCCAGCAAAACATTCCATGAAGGCCCACCACTCTGCATGTGTCCAAAATACAAATTAATATGACATCTAATAACAACCAAAGTATATACATAAATGTGAAGTACTGCAATTTCATGTTATTGAGGTTTGATAGGTTTGATAGTGTTGATAGAACTGTTTGAAGATCAACTACTTAGGGGGCGTTTGGATTGACGAATCTCTAGATGTAACGTAGCTCAACTACTTTTTTTTGTTGTTTATTTTGATGCAACTAATTAATACAATATTTCGAAAGTTGAATACAAATCACTTCTTCTGATTGTTTTGGTGTAATTTGATACTGATGTAAATAATTTTTTAAGTTTCGTTATTTATTTTGATGTAAGCGAGTGGATTCTGTTATCTTCTAAATATAGTGATAAACTTATTCTTTCAAAATTTAACATATTAATTAATTAAATTATTTATTATTATTTAAAGGTAATTCTATAATCTCTTGTTAAAAAGATGATTCTAACCTGGTGAGAAAAAAAATAAAGTTTATATTTTAATATTTAATAAAATTTTTAAAAAAGATTAAGTACGGTAGAACTTAAATTCCGTATTTTAGAGAAAAAAACTAAATATAGATGTGTAACTTGAGTTATGTTATTTTTTTGACTTATACTAAAATAAACATCCAAAGTAACGTAACTTGTGCTCTATTAAGGCTAAATTATAAAAAAAATTTCTATAATATTCCGTTTTTTTATTTTGCCCCCTTATCTTTTTAAAAGACTACATTTTGCCCCCTCGTAATTACCGAAATATATATTTACCCTCCCGCTGTCACCATTCTGTGAGTGAACCGTCAATTTTTTAAAAAATATTATTAGATATACCCAAAATACCCTTCGAGAATGGCAGAAAATAAGCTAAAATTTATTCTCTCTAATATAAGATAAGGGTATTTTCGTCAATTTACTTCATCCGTTAACACCGTTGCCCTCTAAAAACAATTCGGTAATTACGAGAGAGCAAAATATAGGCTTTTAAAAGACAGGGGGACAAAGTGAAAAGACGGAATATTACAGAGAAGTTTTCTGTAATTTAACCTTCTATTAGTTCCTCCACTTTTTCAAAACCAAACATCTCCTAAAATTTTAGTTTTTATTTTCTTCTTCTTTTTTTTTTTTTAGAGAAAAGATAGCATACTATTCGTTTTATTTTTTAAAAAAATAAATTTAGCTGAAAATGTGAAGCAACTAGTTTTCGAATTCAGAATTTCGAATATCAACTACCAAATGCTTTGCCACTTGTATTAGGAACGGTCGATTTATCAACTTATGTTTTACGCTGTGTGGTATAGTAGCTTCAGAGTTGTAACTATCGCATGCCACTACATACGCACCAGGCAAACAGCGTCTCTGGCGGCGATAGCGAGAATGTCGGCGCAGGAGACTGTTGCGCTGCACGCGCGCTCAACCGCAGCCTTGATGTCGTCGACGACGTCGAAGCCCCTCACTGAGTTCGCGTTGGGAAGGGCCAACTTCTCGCTGTCGCTGCCGTCTAACAGAATCGAGCCATCACAGCCCTAACACACACACACGCGCGCGCACACACACACACACACAAAGAAGCACACAAAGTAAAATATTAACGTTAGTGCGATACACTGAAAAAGAATGTATATCTTACGTCTTATCCATTCAAGTGGTATGGATGTTTTAGTATTCAACTCCTCAACTCCAGGGCATTTTGAAATTGCCCTCTCAGCTACTTATTTTTTTATTGAGATTCGTTAACTTCTAATTTTTTGACATGAGTTTTAATATTTAGTTTAGTTAAAAATTTTACAAATTTAATTATTTTATTAATTTTGAATGATTAATTAATCAATTTTTATTTGCTAAAAAATATTTAAAGCTATTTAATTTGGTTGAAATCATTAATAAATTTAGTAATATATATCTCTAAATTTTTTTTTTTTTTTTGACTAAAGTCACTTCATTCCATAAAATTAGAAATCTAAGTGGTCTCAAAAAAAAAAAAAAGAAGTTGAGGGGCCCATTTCACAAAAAAAATAATAATAATAATACTAACTCTGCAACCAAAAAGGATTGTAATTTTTACAACAATTTATTTAAGGGCAACTTTTTATAAGTTTTTAGTATAATGACAGGAAAAAAAAAATGGTAATAAGAAAAGTAGAGAAAAAGAGAGTTTTGAATGAAAGGCGTTCTAGAATTACAATCCAAAGGATGGTGTAGATCAAGCACTGATCCGCATGTCAGAATAAAAAAAAAAAAAAAAAAAAGAGAAAAAAAAAAGAAGTACAATAAAATACTTGGAGAAATGCTAAGTTTGCAACCAAAAAGAGGCAGTAATCTCGATCTAAAACCCCTAATCCAATAACCTCTAGGCAGCGTTTGGTTCGGGTATAAGCGAAAATTGGTGTTTGGTTCGGGTATAAGCGAAAATTGATTATTTCGGGAATAGGTATAAGCTCAGGTACAAGCAAGAATTATAGTAATTTTGTGTTTGGTTGAGTATAAGGATTAAATCGGGATAAGAAAAATTGTGTTTGGTAAATTAAAGAGAAATAAGAATAATAGAGGGAATTAAAATTTATAAAATAAAATAAAAAAATTTAAATTTTTATAAATTTAAATTTTTTATAATTTTAAAAAATTTAATTAAAAATAATAATAGTAATAAGCAACAGGTGAAACAGCTGTTCCACCTGTGGGGTGGAACAGCTATTCTATCCTTATACCAGAATAACCTGGTATGGAAGGAACAGCTGTTCCCCCACACTTAAATGCTGTTTGGATATAAGGGGGGGATAACCAACAGGTGGAACAGCTGTTCCACCTGTGGGGTGGAACGGTTGTTCTACCCTTATACCGAAATAACCTGATACAGAAGAAAAACTGTCCCCCCACACTTAAATACTGTTTGGGTATAAAAAGGGAATAACCCCCTTATCCCCCTTATACCGGTTGCCAAACGCGGCCCTAGAGTTTACCCCATTCATCTTCGATTTTAGTAAAAAAAAAAGTGATACGACTCAGTATAGTAAATTTGGTTTTTAGATGATCAAGTTGTAGAATTGCAATCCAAAATGAACTGTAGACCTAGCATTATTCCAAATGTTTTACTAAAGAAGAACAAAAGATATTATAACTTTAGTTTGCAGGAGAAGAATGAAAGATTTTACTACTTGTTTTACTATAAAATATTTTTGGCTCATGTTGATCTAAGTATACATATATATATATATATATATATATATATATGGTGAGATCAATTAAACACCAACTTATATGTACGTAAAAAATTACGCATACATTAACAAAGCAGTCGTGAAAATGAAGACGCAGAAGAGAAGCCCCCATCCTAAACTCATTCTTCATCGCAGCGAAAACCCGAGCTTTCACCACCATGAGCACATTAGGGCAACTTTGGGCATAGAAATTAGGTGTCAATTGAGATCTCACACTTAGGCTAAAACACAACACAAGTAAAGTTGAGAGGAACAAGTTGTAGCTAATACACCTATAACCCTTCATCTTAGCTAAGCCTACTACTATTTTGATGAGTTATACAATAACTCTATAGCCTAAGTAGTATCTCAAGGATATATATATATGCTCAATTTATAGCTACAAAGTTGCATAATATATATATATATACATAGATAATTTGATTAGTCATAAACTATTGATTATTGTGCTTGCCTTTTACCGCACGATCGACGAGCGGTAATGGGCGGCAAATCAAGCGTCACGATCGACGCATTAAGCTCGGTGATAAGGCAAATCACTTTGGATTAGAGATGACTTCAAAATGCATGTCCATATACAAGGGACATGTATGTATAGCTTAGCTTCACTTTAACATAGTGTTGCTCCCACAGTAGATTTTGTTAGTGGCTTTTAAAAAAAGCATTTTTGCCACTAAAACAGTTGGTGTTTCGTGTGGGAATTGGATATAAATGCGTTTGGATAAGCTGTTGAGCACAAGGAACTAATATTATTTAATTTTGAGATCTTAATTTGCATGTGGGCAACTGAGTTGAGTGGGGTATATATTGGGATCACATTGTTTAGTGGTTTACTTTACATGGAGAAACCCTATGAGGCCACAATCTCATAGTGGTTTACTTTACATGGAGAAATCCGATTTTGGCTTATTTTTCTTGTATTTTTTATACTAGTTGGGGCTGTTGTTGGTGTTGTTGGTTCCACTCTGTTTGTGTGTGTCTTTTTAACGTTCTTGTTGACGTGTCGCTGATGTTGCAGACCTCGCTGCTGCAGTGGTGCGCTGCGGTGACTACGGCAGCTGCAGTGGTCTCCTTCTGTTGTGTTAGCTAGAGTTCGGACATTTTATCTGTGTTCGCATGGGTTGTACCTTCCTGTATCCCTTTATTTTTAATTTCAAATAAGGTATATTCCTGTTTAATCAAAAAAGAATATTAAAATGTGTTTGTCTTCAATTTTGTCTTCTCAAAATCAACCTAGATATACCGTGGTGCAAATTTTCTGTACAATCCAGTGTATAGAATAGCTTCTTTGGTGGATTCTAGTTTCTAGTTGAATATGGGATCACACTAAAATACAGAATAGCTTTTGATTTCAAATGAGCAACTTGATTGCCGCTATCTAGTGTAGTTTGTTGGAATCTGATGTCGGGAGTTCAATCCCCCACTAGTTGTTGACTAATCCCAACCGCATATCTTTTCATCCAACGGCAGAAAACTTGATAGTACTAATTGCTTGGTGCTATCGATAGTATTCTAGCCGGACTCTATATATAGAATTAGGCTAGAATACTATCGATAGCACCAAGTCATTGATGCTATCAAGTTTTTAGTCTTTGGATTAAAAAATGTGTGGTTAAGATGATAGTGGTCCCCTAGGGTTTACTAGGTGGTTGGTTGAATAGTAAAAATCTTAGGAGACCACTATAATCCCAACATCATATCTTTTCATCAAACGGCAGAAAACTTGATAGCACCAATTGCTTGGTGCTATCGATAGTATTCTAGTCGGACTCTATATATAGAATTAGGCTAGAATACTATCGATAGCACCAAGTCATTGATGCTATCAAGTTTTTAGCCTTTGGATTAAAAAATGTGTGGTTAAGATGATAGTGGTCCCCTAGGGTTTACTAGGTGGTTGGTTGAATAGTAAAAATCTTAGGAGACCACTATAATCCCAACTGCATATCTTTTTATCCAACGGCAGAAAACTTGATAGCACATATATATATATATATATATATATATATATATATATATATATATATATAAAAGAGGTAAGAAGAAAAAAAAAAATCTAATTTGAAATCTATTTGGGCCCTCCTGTGTTCTCTTTTGGGCCCTCTTGGGCCGGCCCATTTTGGGCCTTGTAGAGATAGAAAACCTGATCCAACTTATCCCTGTAGCTCCTACAATTCTGCTGTGGATAAAATTTAAGTAGGAAGTTTTCCAACTATGCCTGATTGGGGTGCTCTAACTTCTGCTACAAATAAGTTTTGTTTCTATCTAAGAATGAAAGAATTATAACTTTTGAACCTTCTGCTACAAATTAGTTTTGTTTCAATCTAAGAATGAAAGAATTATACTTTTTGGATAAAGACAAAACTGATATATAGTAGCAAAGCGGGAGCTCGACTTCATTGGAAATAGGAATGAAAACGAGACAAATCTAGGGCGGGAGAATTTTTCCACCTCTAGCTCTGTTTCTTCTCGGGTCGGGACAGATTCGAGACGAATTAATTATAATTATATTTTTGATCCCTACTTATCGTTTCATTAGGAATGGATCAGGTTTTTGGAGAGGACGAATCAAAAAAAGAAAGAGATCTCTTGTCTTCCGCTCTATTTATTCGACGAATCAGAATAAATTCAGAACGAATTATATTTTTTTCTATATTTTAGTTCCTACTTATCAGTTCATTCTGGACGAATCAGGACGGCAGCTCCGGGATTCATTTGCTTTTCTTTACTATACTGCGGCTATCACAAAAAATAAAAATAAAAATAAAAAAAAAAAATAAAAACAATAAAAAAAATCAAATATATCTAAAATCTATTTGGGCCATCTTGGGCCAGGCCAATATTATGTATTTTAGAAAATACAAAGATTTTTATATTTGTAAGTTATTTTCAATGATTGAATATTCGTTTCGACGATCGGTTAAATTAGACATGATATACATTATTAGAATTATTTAAAAATTAAATTTTATAATTTTTCGATATTATTTATTAAGTGATCAAAGGGTTTCAAAAATAACTATTTTAACGATTCATACGACACGTTTGTAAGTTCAATGGTGCAGAATAATCTAAATTATATAAAATTTTAATACAAAATTTTATTTAATATAAAGAGTAAGATTAAAACTTTCGATTTAAAATTTTAATATTATTATTATTATTATTTATAAATTTTTTTTTTTAGCCGTTTATTTTGATACTATTAGTTTATTAGGCAAACAAAATAAAAAAATTATAAAATTTAATTTTTATATAGTTTCAATATTATAGATTATATCTAACAGAACCAATTGCTGAATCGGATGTCTATCGAAAATAGTTTACAAGTTTAAAAGCTTCCGCACTTTCAAAATCATAGGATCCTAGCTTATAGATCTATTAAATTTACAAAATCTAATTTAACTAACAAAAAAAAATTTAAATAAAAAAAATTAAAAATTAAGAAGTGTCTGTAGAAGGAATAATAATAATAATAATAATAATAATAATAATAATAATAATAATAATAGGAGTGGGGAAATTGCTTATATATACCTTCAAAAACTTTCGGATTTTTTTTTTTTTATTTTTCTCTCTTAAAAGATTAATATTAAAAATATTTTTTTAATATTTCTAAATTTTTCAAATATATTTCTAAAATTAAATTGTTAGCACTTACTGAGATCTCTGTAAAATTATAATTTTGCTCTTTTAATTATATTCTTCTTCTTATTTGCTCTTTAAGTTGGAAGTAAAAAAAGTAATTTATTTTTTTATTTTTTTGAATATAAATTTATTTCGTCACTCATTTTCTTATTTGTTATGAAGTTAGGGTCAAATAGATATTTTAATTTTTTTTTAACAACGATACAAATTTAATTTAGATTTAATCCAACGTAACTTCAAAATGATCTGCGGGTTACTTTTGAATAATAAAAAAAAAAATATATAAAGAATATATTTAAAATAAAATAAAATATTTTTATTATTTTATTATTTTATAGTACGAGTTTGGTTACCTGTTGAATCTCTCACCTTTAAAACTATCTCTCATATGCTTTAATGGCTGGTTTGGTTACGTGAATATTGTAAAAAAAAATTTAATTTGGGGTGGGAAATACTATAAGAAATTATTTTTTAAGTGTCGTAAGAAGTATATATTGTAGGGTTTTATTTGGTTCAGGTATAAATTTTATTTGATATAATTTTTTTTATTTTTAAAATAATTTATTATTTTAGAATAGTTATGTTTGATTTATAAAATTATTATTTTTAAAAATAGTTAAAATTTTATTTTGTTAATTTTATAGAAAATAAAAAATAGTGAAAAAAAAAAGATAATGCCTAAGTTTTTGAAATATCAATTTTACCCTCACCTACCTACCTACCTGTTAGTTTATAAGTTTGTTTACTTTCGTATAGGGTTGTATCTCTTCGTATTTTACTTTCGTATAGGGTTGTATCTCTTCGTATTTTACTTTCGTATAGGGTTGTATCTCTTCGTATAGGGTTGTGTCTCTTCGTATAGGGTTGCGTCCTTTTGTTTAGAGGTGTGTTTGTTCGTAAAAGGGTGCTAGTTCTTTTCGTGAAAAATTGCATTGTTTCATGTTCTATATATAGAGGACATGTGTTGTGTTGTAATGTATCCAGTTGTATGGTATTTGTAGCAAGTTCTATTAAATAAAATTGGTCTTTCTTATTTAGAATATTTTATATAGTTCTTTAAAGTAGTCCAAGCCTTCCAACAATTGGTATCAGAGCCAGGTTGAAAGTTTCTAGAAAGAAACTCTATCAAAAATGGCTATTCAACTTCTCCAAACCCAAATCCCAAAATTATTGAAAGATAATTACGAGAATTGGTGCATTCAAATGAAAGCACTTCTTGGTTCTCAAGACCTTTGGGATTTAGTTAGAAATGGGTATCAAGAACAAACAGAGCAAGAAGAAGCCGCGTTAACTGCAGCTCGACGAAACGAGCTGAAGGATACAAGAAAGAGAGACAAAAAGGCTCTCTTTTACCTGTACCAAGCAGTAGAGGAATCAACGTTCGAGAAAATTGCCGAAACAACTTCGAGCAAAGCGGCATGGGATATTCTTGCAACAGTCTTTAAAGAAGATGACAAAGTGAAAAGGATTCGTCTACAGAAACTTTGAGCGGAATTCGAAGCAATCCGCATGAAAGAATCCGAATGTGCTGCGGACTATGTTTCTCGCATTTTGGTAATTGCCAACCAAATGAAGCGAAATGGGGAGGAACTCGAAGATGTACGAGTTGTTGAAAAGGTACTTCGTTCTCTCACATCAAAATTTGAGCATATTGTAGTTGCGATAGAAGAGTCAAAAGATATAAGTACTCTTTCTATTGATCAATTAACTGGATCTCTCCAAGTACATGAGCAAAGACTACAAAAGTGTCTGAAGCCGAGTCGACTGATCAGGCTCTCAAGTCAAAGTTGAAACTAGATAGTAGAAAGGGCAAAAATCGTGGAGAAAATAATTATAATAAATATAAGAATCAAAAGAGATATAACAATGATCGACAGAAAAGCTACAATGCTAGTCGTGATACACAGCGTGGATTTGGTCCTAAAAGAGATAGACTCAATAACAATCGTCTAGGTTCGTTCAGTGGTACGAGATCGAATATTCAATGTTACAATTGTAAAAAGTTTGGCCACTATAGTAAAGATTGCTGGTATAAAAATACTGAAGGTGTGAACAATTACATCGATAGTACAGTTGAAGATGAAGTTGCAGAAACTTCACTACTACTTGCTTGCCAAGATGAAGTTAAAGATCCACAATATGTATGGTTTCTAGATTCCGGTGCTTCAAATCATATGTGTGGAAGGAAGGAACTATTTGTTGAACTAGACGAGACTGTCGACGGCAACGTGAAATTTGGTGATTCATCAAAAGTACCTGTTAAAGGAAGAGGAAAAATCATGTTCAAATCAAAGAGTGGTGAAGAAGAATTCATCTCCAACGTATATTATGTGCCAGAATTGAAGAGCAATATACTAAGTATCGGACAATTAATGGAGAAAGGATATATCGTATATATGGAAGGCTCTACTCTGACTTTGGAAGATAAGAATGGCAAAATAATTGCCAAAGTGCGCATGTCGAAGAATCGAATGTTTCCGATAAACATCAAATCAGAAATTGAAAGGTGCTATCACTCTGAAGTTAAAGAGGAATCAAGGCTATGGCATTTAAGGTACGGGCATTTAAATTACAATAGTTTAAAGTTACTATCCTCTAAAAGAATGGTGCATGGTCTTCCTGTTATTGAACATTTAAATGGAGTATGTGAAGATTGCATAATTGGAAAACAAACGAGACTTCCTTTTATTGGTAGCAAAATAAAATTTGCAACACAACCTTTAAGTTTAGTTCACACTGATATTTGTGGTCCTCTTCCTGAGTCTCATGGAAAAAATAAGTATTTTATTACTTTTATTGATGACGATACTAGAAAAGTATGGGTGTACTTTATCAAAGAAAAATCCGTCGCATTTTCTACTTTCATAACATATAAAGCTACGGTAGAAAGAGAAAGTGGAAAGAAAATAAAGATACTGAGATCTGACAGAGGAGGAGAATACACTTCAAAAGAATTTAAAGATTACTGCACTAAAGAAGGTATTCAACAGCAATTCACAACGGCATATAGTCCACAGCAGAATGGTATAGCTGAACGAAAAAATAGGACTATTTTGGATATGACAAGAAGTTTGCTCAAAGAGAAGGCTTTACCTAAGTCATTTTGGGCAGAAGCAGTTGCATGTGCAGTATATTTAATTAATAGGAGTCCAACTAAAAGTCTAAAAAATATAACACCAGCAGAAGGATGGAGTGGATATAAACCTGGAGTTAAACATCTCAAAATATTCGGATGTATTGCTTATGCACAAATTCCTAAGGAGAAACGAAAAAAGTTAGATGATCGAGGAGAAAAATGTATCTTTATTGGTTATAGTGAGCACTCTAAAGCCTATAAACTCTATAATCCTATTACCAAGAAAGTAATTATTAGTAGAGATGTTATTTTTAACGAAAATGCCATATGGAATTGGACTTCGGAAGAAAAAGGAAAAAACATAATAGATCAGGAAGTTGAAGAAACCGAAAACGTTTCAAATAACGATGATACCCCAACACCGACAACTTCACCATTCACTCCTTCAAGTTCTTCAAGTCCGCTCAGATTAAGAAGACTTGAAGATATATACAATGAGACGGATGTAATTGAGAGTGAGAACTTATTTTGTTTTCATCTCGACGAAGAACCATTATCTGTCGAAGAGGCTCTACAAAAGGATGTTTGGCGTGCTGCAATAAATGAAGAAATTAAAGCAATAGAGAAAAATAAAACATGGGAACTAACTTCTCTTCCTATTGGACATAAAGCTATTGGAGTAAGATGGATATATAAGATCAAACACGATGCTGATGGTAAAATAACAAAACATAAGGCAAGACTAGTCGCAAAGGGATATAAACAAGAAAAAAGAATATATTATGAAGAAGTGTTCGCACCGGTAGCCCGACTCGATACAGTGCGACTTATTCTCGCAATGGCTGCTTTTTATGGTTGGGAAGTACATCAAATGGATGTAAAGTCGGCATTTCTAAATGGTTTTCTTGAGGAAGAAGTTTATATTGAACAACCTCCTGGCTATAAAATAAAAGGTGCGGAAGATAAAGTGTATTGTTTAAACAAAGCTTTGTATGGTTTAAAACAAGCACCACGAGTTTGGAATACTCGTCTTGATAATCATCTTCAAAAGATTGGATTTTATAAATGTCCCTATGAGTATGCGACA
Source organism: Tillandsia leiboldiana (assembly GCA_029204045.2). Classification (NCBI taxonomy): domain Eukaryota; kingdom Viridiplantae; phylum Streptophyta; class Magnoliopsida; order Poales; family Bromeliaceae; genus Tillandsia; species Tillandsia leiboldiana. The sequence goes on along the minus strand of CM055063.1, from coordinate 54,304,642 downwards.
TATATCAAGAAAAATAAAAATAAAAAATGAGATATTTTAATCATATGCGTGTATGTGGACGATCTACTAATCACAGGATCTAGCAAAGATATGATTATTGATTTCAAGAGTATCATGATAAAAGAGTTTGAAATAACAGATTCAGGACTTATGTCATATTTCTTGGGTATTGAAGTGAAACAGGATGAAAGTGGAATCTTTATTACTCAAAAGAGATATGTTGAAAATATTTTGAAGAAGTTTAAAATGGAACATAGTAAAGATAGAGCAATGCTACATGTACACCCCGAAGAGGTGTACATCATACATCTCCACCATTTTAATGGTGACGATATTTTTTACGGGTCACATCAAGTGACCTATCATCACACCCCTACCCTTAGATGGGTGGGGGTGTGAGATGTACACCCCTTACGGGTGTACACATAGCATTTTCCGTAAAGATATCAACACACCCGTTGCATGTGGAACGAAGCTCAGTAAAATTGATACAGGAAGAAAAATTAATTCTACTATATTCAAAAGTCTAGTAGGAAGTCTTCGCTATTTAACAGTAAGTAGACCAGATATAATGTATGGAGTCGGATTAATCAGCCGATATATGGAAAATCCATTGGAATCGCACTGGCAAGTTGCAAAACGGATTTTGAGATACATAAATGGTACTATTGGTCATGGATTACACTACTCAAAATCAAAAGAGTTAAAATTAGTTGGATATACAGATAGTGACTGGGCTGGAGATCAAGATGAAAGAAAAAGCACTACGGGATATGTCTTCTTTATAGGTTCTACAGCTTTCACATGGAGTTCTAAGAAACAGCAAATTGTAGCCTTATCAACGTGCGAGGCAGAATATGTTGCTGCGGCATCGGGAGTTTGTGAGGCGATCTGGTTGAGAAACATATTACAAGAATTAGGTTATACTCAAAATTCGCCTACTCCGATATATATTGATAATAAATCAGCAATCGAGTTATCTAAGAATCCAGTGCATCATGGCAGAAGCAAACATATTGACACAAGGTATCATTTTCTTCGTGAAGAAGTAAAGAAAAGGTATGTTGGATTAATTCATTGTAACTCTGAGGATCAAATAGCAGATTTCTTTACTAAGCTGTTACAATCTGAAATTTTTCAAAAATTTAAAGAGAAACTTGGAATTCGAAGTAGTAAAGACTAATTATTACGAGAAGTGTTAATTAGTTAAAAGGATATTTTTGGCATTACATATTCATTTTTTTAACCTGTGCAAATTGGGTTGATTGATTTAAGTTAAAAACTACATGTGAATGTAGTTTTTGGTGGACTTAACCCGTGGGCATTGCATTGTTGTCTGGGACATAAATGTTGTTGACCATTGCATGTAAGCTAGTTGACCGGTGCAATTTTGGACCGTTGCACTTGTAAGGTGGTTACAAACACACCTCTACCAGATACTCCGAAATAGACTTTCCAACGGCAGAAGACTCTCTGGCAGCAGAATATTAGGAGATGGCCGATATAAGACACGGGGAGACATAAGACGAGTTAGTGCCATCTTCCTCCTCAAAGAGAAGGAAAGCAAAAACGATCGGCGACATTGTTGCTTGCCGATCATTCTTTCTGGGCGACTCCTCTTCCTACGAGTTCCATTTCTAGGGCGGTAACATGATTCTAGAAGTAGTAAAGACTAATTATTACGAGAAGTGTTAATTAGTTAAAAGGATATTTTTGGCATTACATATTCATTTTTTTAACCTGTGCAAATTGGGTTGATTGATTTAAGTTAAAAACTACATGTGAATGTAGTTTTTGGTGGACTTAACCCGTGGGCATTGCATTGTTGTCTGGGACATAAATGTTGTTGACCATTGCATGTAAGCTAGTTGACCGGTGCAATTTTGGACCGTTGCACTTGTAAGGTGGTTACAAACACACCTCTTGATATGAAAAGAGGTGTCTTTTCTTTTGGATGTGAAAAGAGACACTATTTCATGGCTATATATGTTTACACATTGTGGAGGTTTAAAGTAAAAGGAAAAAGAGACGAAGGAAAAAAAAAAAAAAAAAAGGAGAATAAAGCAATAGTGAGAGTTTCTTATACCGATGATTTCTGCAGACCTTTACTTTTAGCATTTCTTTCCAGCTTATTTGATATACTGATGATGTAATAACTTAATTTGATTATTCATGCTGAGTAGATTAGATTGGATACTGATATATCTGTTGATCTCTGATGATGATTTTTAGCCGTGCATGTATAGGGGAGTCTCTGTCCTCGGGGCAGAGAGTCTTCTATACGTGTGGCGGTCTGTTGCGCCCAGTTTGCAAACTCTGATTTCAAAAAAAAAAAAAAAAAAAAAAAAAAATTACCGGATTTTTAAAACTCGGGGCGTGACATCAAGAGAAACCATACCTGTTGTAGTCATAAAGGCAAAATGTGTCACATCTTCTTCCGCCTTCTTCTTAGTCTTTTTCACATCACCCATGTAATATGAATTTCCAAATTCGACAAAAGAATAAAATTCTGGATCATGAATAGGTCCTTCCTGATAAGTGCGATATTGTGGAAGGAATATCTTCTCCTTTTGACAATATTCTTGAAGTAAATTTTTAGCTCTATCGTAATCGGCTCACTGGATCGTCCCGACATCACGCCACCCGACGGACCTACAACAGTCACCCGAGGGTGTGAGATACACCGGAGTGCATCCCAGTGGGCACGACGAGCCGAGCATCAGCTAATCGTACCTACTGGGTACTAAAATCTGCGGATAGTAAGAGTCAACAGGAAAAGCTGGAAAGCATAGAGGTCTACTAATAATCAGGATAAAAACTGCAGGTAAGTATACTGAAAATCAAGATATAACAGCAATAACTCATCATGAAAGCCGTAGGTCATACATGCTGGAATCAAATGTCAACCACAAGGATCATGCATAAGGAACTGCAAGAGATGAAAGCATGTCAATAATGCATGGAATAACTGAGCAGCGGTACAGAATAAAAGCAATGCGTCAAAGGTAGAAACCCAAGTACCCAATCATGCGCCACTATTGGTCCCGGGGACCTCAGGCAATAGCCCTGCATTTCATAGACGCCAAGCAGTCTCGATGCAAAAGGGGCTCGCGGCTGACATACCCCGCACCCCGCGGGTGCCTAACTGGGGGCTCACGGGTCTATCACCAGACCACTTTACCGGCAAAGAACCAGCTCCACGGGGAGCGACCCCGGCCAGGTTCGTGAAGTACAGCAGTGCATGGCAAGTCATAATGATCAATCTCACGGTCTAGTGACCGAGTAGTCGGCACACGCCGAAATCCCAACAGGGAATCATCTGTCTATGTCTATCCATCGGAATCAATCAATCATACATATCGAGTAGTATCTATCAATCGGGATCAATCAATCATGCATATCTGAATAGTATCTATCAATCAGGATCAATCAATCATGCATATCGACGTATATCAAGAAATATCTCAATGACATGAATCAACAGGTGTCATCTAATCATGCAAATCTATACATCAATCAATCAGGATCAGTCAGGAATAATCAGGGAGTATGTATATGATAATCGGCTGATCGTGACAAGAAATCTCAATCACAGGTCTAATCAGATCAATGTAAATCAGTAACATCATGATATGTCAAGATAGGTCATATAATCAGCGGGAAAGTCAAAAACAGGGGTCCGACTGGACTAAAGCAACCAGAGGGCCAAAAAGCTAGCCCGGGCCGAAGCTAACCCACCTGGATGAAGGCAGAGTCCCCGAACTCCCGATCAACAACTGGGGGCTGGCGTCGAACAACTGGGCCCTGTATAAAGAGCTATAATCAGTAATAGACTCACACAACCCTTTCCCGTCGACGTTATACTACGGAAAGTTTAAACGGGTCAAATCGGTCATTTCGTCGGTCGACAACTGGTTCCTGGTCAACGAGGACCATCGGAAACCCAATAAAATGGCCAGGTAGTGCGTAGGTGTTGTCTAAGGTCAGCTAGGGTGACCATTTTGCATTTAAGTCCAACAGGTATCATAATTTGCATAATATCATTTCGTTATTACTGTTTTAGCTTGTTCTAAAGATCCGGGAATCCAAATGTGATTCCGTAAGTGCCAGCGAGTCACATTTGATGCGAGGAATCCCGTGCTCACAATATTTGGGCCGAGACCAAGCCCAATTACAAGTTGGCCCATAAACATTTGGGTTCAATTCACAACTATGCTTAATTTCTATTTGTAGTTGATCAAATTACAAGTTCAGTGGAGCATCATGTACTGTAAGGTAAGTGGAGTTGAGGGCTCACCTCAGGTTCACCGGGGAGTGGCCGGAGCAGTCGGCCGGAGCAAGGTGGTGCAACTTCAATAGGGACCAAGGCTCGGCTTGGGCAACCTTGCACCAAACTGGGTTCAAACTTGGATCAGAGGTGAGCACTGGTTAGCTCCGGGTGCCAGATGATGCTCGGGTCAGGCCGGGTCAGGCGCCGGTGGCCGGAGGCGGCGGCGGCCGAAAGATAGCCCGAAAAGCTTTGGCTCGGGTGCAAGGATTGAGGGATCAACCACCGAGAGTTTCTGGGCCAAACAGCTTGATGGGGAGCAAGATTGGGGCGGTTAGGTCTCACCTGGGTGGTTGCCGGAGTCCCAGAGCTCCGGGGATCGCCGGAGCTCGAGCCGTAGTCCTCCTCGGGTGCAACCTTGGAGCATGGAAACCTTACGTCAAGAGGGCCATGCAACTTGCTGGGAGGACTCAGGGGATCAAGATAAGCCTACCTGGAGGTTCCCGGCGGTAGAGGAGCGCCGGCGAGGCGGCGCCGGAAAGGCTCGGTCAAGCTCGGAGGAGCTCTAATGGTGGATTCCGGCCGGCTGGGTTCCGGCCGGAGCAACTTGGATGGAAAGTTTCCACTCGGCGCCAGGAAGCTTCTGGTGGCAGTGGCCGCCGGTGGGAGGCAGCGGCGGCGCCGGACGGCGACGCGCGGCCGAGAACCCAGGAATCGGGTTTCTAGGGCTCCTTCGCGCGGGCCCGATCTTGATCCGATCGTGATGGGGCTTCGTGGAGAGGTTGCAGTCAACCAGGGGAGGGAGATCAACGGTGCTGATCTCCGGTTGAACGGCCGGATCACGGCGGCGCTGAAGATCGGCCGAGGAAGCAATAATTTGATGGAACGGCTCCCGCCGGCGGTCGGGTCGGCGGCCGCGGCTCGGACTGCAACCGGAGGATCACCTCGGTGTCAGGAGCACATTGGTCGTGCCCAAAAAACCGAAATGAAAACAAATGTCCCATGAACTTACCTCGCCGGAAATTGTAGGAAGAAGATGGCGCCTCCCGCGGCGACGCACGGCGGCGGTTGGGGCTGGGTCTACCTCAGTTTGGCTGCGGCTCCACGAGAGATGTCTCAGGTGCCGGCTCAGTCTACCCAGGTTCCTCCCCAGCCTTCCACCTCCACAACACCCGAAATCAAGATTTTCTTCTTCTTCTTCTCCGGCGACGTGGAGGCGCGGCCGGTGCGGGGGAAGGTGAGGAGTGGAGAGTGGTGAAGTGGGTGAGAAGGGTGGTTATAGGCCGGGGGCACGGTTGCAATAACCGACGGTGTTGGGGCACGTTCTCAACGTGTGTTATGGCACAATTGCAATAAACCCCCCTCTAGGCCATTCAATTTCAACCAGGTCCTTCCCAGTATACTCCTTTCACAATCCAGTCCTTCTCCAAGCATTGGCGCGCTAATCGAGGCAACTTGCATAGGGTTTTAAGTGTAATTATCCCCTTTTTCGCCTTATTTCACGCATTTCGAGACGATCCGTTCGTCGAAACGGAAAATGGACTGCGCCATGACGTCCGGCTCGACGAGACCTATCAGGTAGCGATTTTTGATTTTCGAAAAAACTGCCCGGATTAAATCTCGGTCCATAAAATACAGTCCCGGAATACAGTTTTCGCGTTTTTCGAGACTTAGGGTCGTCAAACGGAAATTCCGTCAGTGCCATTGCGTCCAGAACGTCGGAGCCATTCAAATCGACTACCTGAAGTGCTACATTCAGATTTCAGATAGTGAATTGGCTCAACGTTGACGCAAAGGGGTTCGAAAATTAGGGTTTACTATTCACTGTACCCTCGACTTAAGTCGCGGGTCCCGCCCGCTTCTTCGTCGATTTCTGGAAGATCCGACCGTCAGATCTGAACAATCTTAATATGGTTTTCACTCAGTTCGTCATGACGGTCGCACTCGTGGTCTCGGATCTTCGAGATTAGGCTTGGATTGAAAGGCGATATTTCTGGCCCACTAACTGTGCAAATTACACTGCAGAAAAGGGGCACTTAGACTACGGGTGCTTTTCATGATCCAATTTCAACTTGACTCAAATCAATTTCATTTCTTTATTTATTTTCAAAAATTCAAGTTCTTACATCTCTCCCACCAAAAAGGAAGTTTCGTCCCTGAAACTAAATACAACTAAGAACCAAATAAATAAGGAAAACGCTCCATCATGGTGGACTCGCGTTCCCATGTGGCTTCACGCTCTTCATGGTTCTCTCATTGTACTTTGACGTAGGGGATCGACAAATCGGGGGCTGAGCTTGTTGCGAATCCCAAATTGCTTGATTCCCCGAGTTGGCGAAACCTTCAGCAGGACATGATCGCCTACTTGGAACTCCAAGTCTCGTCGTCGTTGGTCCGCGTAGCTCTTCTGTCTGCTCTGTGCGGTTAGCATCTGCTGCCTTGCTACCCGCAATCGGCGTGCAGCTGGAAACCATCAGTCTGTCCCAGCGATATCAGCTCTCGGATCTTCTGGAAAGAGGGGTCCGACTGCTGTCCCTCCTTTATGCAATCAAGCAGGGTAGGCTGCACTACCATCGCTAAAAGTGAACAATTTCCAAGTCTAGACGCTGGAACTCAGAGATCAGCGGTCCTGTTCCGTGATCATTAGCAGCTCTGGGGACACGTGCTTTCGGCTCAAAGCATCCGGTAACACATTGGCCCGATAACTTGTTCGTTGACCGGACATACACGGTCCCTAATGTCAATGCACCTTGTACTGTGCGGTTTGCAATAACACTCGGGTTCGCAATTCTGTTTCATCCAAACTGCTAAAAATTCTGGTTCATAAGGATACCACACAGGGTATGCGATATAAAGGGTCGACGTACCCTAATTATGATCTTTCAATTCTTTAACCATATCGTTAAAGCGTCTTAACGTTCTTACGAACTGACGGTCACGTGAGAGATGACATCCAAGATCATTATACATTCAGGTCTATCAAAATTTCCATCTGTGCATACAAGCTAACCTTTCAACATAACCGGTCAACTATTCAATCGGGGTTCACTCATTTTAGTAAATAATGAGCAGGAACAGGCTCTACACTCTAGAGATCACCTTTCCAATAATTTCTTCGGAGCACTCAAGCGGTTCGGGAAATTCCCTGCTTTCAATTCATATTCTCACGTGGCATTCATTTTACCACCCGCTTTCAGAACTAAACCTCAGACGATCAGTCTCTTAGCATCATAATGCATGGCAACCCATAGTCACCTTTCGTAACGCTTAATATATCCGGTTTGGACATGTTGTCCACCTTACAGCTTAACCCATTTATTTCTACTATCGAATCAGTTGCAAGATCGGGCGAGATCAACGTGGCTAAAGCAATCAATGTCTACGGAGATCAATGTCCAATTTTATCTTTAATCTATTTATTAAAACAAAGTAATTCAGATTATTATATCACCTCCACTTCAAAGGAGTTCTGTTCACGAAGTTTACAACTTAAAGTCATACATTATGAAATGTTTACACCAGTTTATTCGAGAGCTACGGAATCAGTCGTCGGGTTTCCCCCCGTTGGCTCTCCATGAGGGGTCAGTGCATAAACGCGTCCACCTGCCGACTGATACCCTCCAGTAGGTGGTCGAGGTAGAGGGGGACGCCCAGATGAAGCTGAGCTAGGCGCCGGTTCTAGTCGTCGTTGTGAAGGTGCGGGTACAGGGGCTGTGATCTGCGCAGGTGCGGAACCCTGCGGGCACTCCGAAGCTCTATGCCCCTGTTGGCCGCAATTGAAGCATTGGCCGTGACGTTGTTTACAGAAGCGCGTTTGGTGAGTACCCCCGCAGAAGACGCACGGTCGGGTTTGCTTCGCCTTTTTGTTCTGTCTGGAGGATTCACCACCGCTCATAGAAAGCGCTCTTTTCTTGCCTTTGGATATTTGTGGCTCGGAGTTCTTGAACTCGGGTAGGACAGCCTTTGCTCGAGCTTGCTCTGCTCGATCAGCCTCACCATTGGCCACGGGATCAGTAACTGGGAAGACTGACCGGTACGACGCAGGTGCCATCACAGCAGTACTAACAGGGGCAATCGTAACCCCCGGTACCGCACAAGAAGCCACAGTAACATCTGGAACGGGCCCCGTTGGTGGTAATACGGGGTTAACAACAGGCTCCGCCAAACCCTCAGGCTCGGCAACGGTCGGAGCAACAAAGGGTGCAATCGACGGTGCAGCAACTGGAACAGTTGGTGGGTGAACAGGTGGGGCAGGAGCAGCAGTCTGCTGCTGTACAAAATGCTGGAATATCCCAACCAGAGCCGCCATTTGAGCCTCAAGTCGCTCTATACGACCCTGAACTGCGAGCTCGCTCGGCGCGCTGGGTGGTTGGCCGACACCACGGCCCGTGCCCGCACCCCGTCCATGCCCACAGCCTGGAGGACAAACCATAACTGCAACCATACGACTAGGTTAGAAACAGACTCCGAAAAATATACCTTGAGTTTCTAACCCCTATACTTGACGTACCCAACGCTCTCACGTAACAAGTCATCCTAGGGTTCATCCTAACCAGTTCCTAATCAACTTTCCCTAGGTACCGTGTACCTATTTCTCTGATACCATCTAATCTGTCACGCCCCGAGTTTTAAAAATCCGGTAATTTTTTTTTTTTTTTTTTTTTTTTTTTTTTTTTTTTTTTTTTTTGAAATCAGAGTTTGCAAACTGGGCGCAACAGACCGTCACACGTATAGAAGACTCTCTGCCCCGAGGACAGAGACTCCCCTATACATGCACGGCTAAAAATCATCATCAGAGATCAACAGATATATCAGTATCCAATCTAATCTACTCAGCATGAATAATCAAATTAAGTTATTACATCATCAGTATATCAAATAAGCTGGAAAGAAATGCTAAAAGTAAAGGTCTGCAGAAATCATCGGTATATCAAGCTCATGGGGACAGCTCTATCGTAATCGGCTCACTGGATCGTCCCGACATCACGCCACCCGACGGACCTACAACAGTCACCCGAGGGTGTGAGATACACCGGAGTGCATCCCAGTGGGCACGACGAGCCGAGCATCAGCTAATCGTACCTACTGGGTACTAAAATCTGCGGATAGTAAGAGTCAACAGGAAAAGCTGGAAAGCATAGAGGTCTACTAATAATCAGGATAAAAACTGCAGGTAAGTATACTGAAAATCAAGATATAACAGCAATAACTCATCATGAAAGCCGTAGGTCATACATGCTGGAATCAAATGTCAACCACAAGGATCATGCATAAGGAACTGCAAGAGATGAAAGCATGTCAATAATGCATGGAATAACTGAGCAGCGGTACAGAATAAAAGCAATGCGTCAAAGGTAGAAACCCAAGTACCCAATCATGCGCCACTATTGGTCCCGGGGACCTCAGGCAATAGCCCTGCATTTCATAGACGCCAAGCAGTCTCGATGCAAAAGGGGCTCGCGGCTGACATACCCCGCACCCCGCGGGTGCCTAACTGGGGGCTCACGGGTCTATCACCAGACCACTTTACCGGCAAAGAACCAGCTCCACGGGGAGCGACTCCGGCCAGGTTCGTGAAGTACAGCAGTGCATGGCAAGTCATAATGATCAATCTCACGGTCTAGTGACCGAGTAGTCGGCACACGCCGAAATCCCAACAGGGAATCATCTGTCTATGTCTATCCATCGGAATCAATCAATCATACATATCGAGTAGTATCTATCAATCGGGATCAATCAATCATGCATATCTGAATAGTATCTATCAATCAGGATCAATCAATCATGCATATCGACGTATATCAAGAAATATCTCAATGACATGAATCAACAGGTGTCATCTAATCATGCAAATCTATACATCAATCAATCAGGATCAGTCAGGAATAATCAGGGAGTATGTATATGATAATCGGCTGATCGTGACAAGAAATCTCAATCACAGGTCTAATCAGATCAATGTAAATCAGTAACATCATGATATGTCAAGATAGGTCATATAATCAGCGGGGAAGTCAAAAACAGGGGTCCGACTGGACTAAAGCAACCAGAGGGCCAAAAAGCTAGCCCGGGCCGAAGCTAACCCACCTGGATGAAGGCAGAGTCCCCGAACTCCCGATCAACAACTGGGGGCTGGCGTCGAACAACTGGGCCCTGTATAAAGAGCTATAATCAGTAATAGACTCACACAACCCTTTCCCGTCGACGTTATACTACGGAAAGTTTAAACGGGTCAAATCGGTCATTTCGTCGGTCGACAACTGGTTCCTGGTCAACGAGGACCATCGGAAACCCAATAAAATGGCCAGGTAGTGCGTAGGTGTTGTCTAAGGTCAGCTAGGGTGACCATTTTGCATTTAAGTCCAACAGGTATCATAATTTGCATAATATCATTTCGTTATTACTGTTTTAGCTTGTTCTAAAGATCCGGGAATCCAAATGTGATTCCGTAAGTGCCAGCGAGTCACATTTGATGCGAGGAATCCCGTGCTCACAATATTTGGGCCGAGACCAAGCCCAATTACAAGTTGGCCCATAAACATTTGGGTTCAATTCACAACTATGCTTAATTTCTATTTGTAGTTGATCAAATTACAAGTTCAGTGGAGCATCATGTACTGTAAGGTAAGTGGAGTTGAGGGCTCACCTCAGGTTCACCGGGGAGTGGCCGGAGCAGTCGGCCGGAGCAAGGTGGTGCAACTTCAATAGGGACCAAGGCTCGGCTTGGGCAACCTTGCACCAAACTGGGTTCAAACTTGGATCAGAGGTGAGCACTGGTTAGCTCCGGGTGCCAGATGATGCTCGGGTCAGGCCGGGTCAGGCGCCGGTGGCCGGAGGCGGCGGCGGCCGAAAGATAGCCCGAAAAGCTTTGGCTCGGGTGCAAGGATTGAGGGATCAACCACCGAGAGTTTCTGGGCCAAACAGCTTGATGGGGAGCAAGATTGGGGCGGTTAGGTCTCACCTGGGTGGTTGCCGGAGTCCCAGAGCGCCGGGGATCGCCGGAGCTCGAGCCGTAGTCCTCCTCGGGTGCAACCTTGGAGCATGGAAACCTTACGTCAAGAGGGCCATGCAACTTGCTGGGAGGACTCAGGGGATCAAGATAAGCCTACCTGGAGGTTCCCGGCGGTAGAGGAGCGCCGGCGAGGCGGCGCCGGAAAGGCTCGGTCAAGCTCGGAGGAGCTCTAATGGTGGATTCCGGCCGGCTGGGTTCCGGCCGGAGCAACTTGGATGGAAAGTTTCCACTCGGCGCCAGGAAGCTTCTGGTGGCAGTGGCCGCCGGTGGGAGGCAGCGGCGGCGCCGGACGGCGACGCGCGGCCGAGAACCCAGGAATCGGGTTTCTAGGGCTCCTTCGCGCGGGCCCGATCTTGATCCGATCGTGATGGGGCTTCGTGGAGAGGTTGCAGTCAACCAGGGGAGGGAGATCAACGCTGCTGATCTCCGGTTGAACGGCCGGATCACGGCGGCGCTGAAGATCGGCCGAGGAAGCAATAATTTGATGGAACGGCTCCCGCCGGCGGTCGGGTCGGCGGCCGCGGCTCGGACTGCAACCGGAGGATCACCTCGGTGTCAGGAGCACATTGGTCGTGCCCAAAAACCGAAATGAAAACAAATGTCCCATGAACTTACCTCGCCGGAAATTGTAGGAAGAAGATGGCGCCTCCCGCGGCGACGCACGGCGGCGGTTGGGGCTGGGTCTACCTCAGTTCGGCTGCGGCTCCACGAGAGATGTCTCAGGTGCCGGCTCAGTCTACCCAGGTTCCTCCCCAGCCTTCCACCTCCACAACACCCGAAATCAAGATTTTCTTCTTCTTCTTAAAAAAAAAAAAAAAAAAAATTTACCGGATTTTTAAAACTCGGGGCGTGACAGACCGCCACACGTATAGAAGACTCTCTGCCCCGAGGACAGAGACTCCCCTATACATGCACGGCTAAAAATCATCATCAGAGATCAACAGATATATCAGTATCCAATCTAATCTACTCAGCATGAATAATCAAATTAAGTTATTACATCATCAGTATATCAAATAAGCTGGAAAGAAATGCTAAAAGTAAAGGTCTGCAGAAATCATCGGTATATCAAGCTCATGGGGACAGCTCTATCGTAATCGGCTCACTGGATCGTCCCGACATCACGCCACCCGACGGACCTACAACAGTCACCCGAGGGTGTGAGATACACCGGAGTGCATCCCAGTGGGCACGACGAGCCGAGCATCAGCTAATCGTACCTACTGGGTACTAAAATCTGCGGATAGTAAGAGTCAACAGGAAAAGCTGGAAAGCATAGAGGTCTACTAATAATCAGGATAAAAACTGCAGGTAAGTATACTGAAAATCAAGATATAACAGCAATAACTCATCATGAAAGCCGTAGGTCATACATGCTGGAATCAAATGTCAACCACAAGGATCATGCATAAGGAACTGCAAGAGATGAAAGCATGTCAATAATGCATGGAATAACTGAGCAGCGGTACAGAATAAAAGCAATGCGTCAAAGGTAGAAACCCAAGTACCCAATCATGCGCCACTATTGGTCCCGGGGACCTCAGGCAATAGCCCTGCATTTCATAGACGCCAAGCAGTCTCGATGCAAAAGGGGCTCGCGGCTGACATACCCCGCACCCCGCGGGTGCCTAACTGGGGGCTCACGGGTCTATCACCAGACCACTTTACCGGCAAAGAACCAGCTCCACGGGGAGCGACCCCGGCCAGGTTCGTGAAGTACAGCAGTGCATGGCAAGTCATAATGATCAATCTCACGGTCTAGTGACCGAGTAGTCGGCACACGCCGAAATCCCAACAGGGAATCATCTGTCTATGTCTATCCATCGGAATCAATCAATCATACATATCGAGTAGTATCTATCAATCGGGATCAATCAATCATGCATATCTGAATAGTATCTATCAATCAGGATCAATCAATCATGCATATCGACGTATATCAAGAAATATCTCAATGACATGAATCAACAGGTGTCATCTAATCATGCAAATCTATACATCAATCAATCAGGATCAGTCAGGAATAATCAGGGAGTATGTATATGATAATCGGCTGATCGTGACAAGAAATCTCAATCACAGGTCTAATCAGATCAATGTAAATCAGTAACATCATGATATGTCAAGATAGGTCATATAATCAGCGGGGAAGTCAAAAACAGGGGTCCGACTGGACTAAAGCAACCAGAGGGCCAAAAAGCTAGCCCGGGCCGAAGCTAACCCACCTGGATGAAGGCAGAGTCCCCGAACTCCCGATCAACAACTGGGGGCTGGCGTCGAACAACTGGGCCCTGTATAAAGAGCTATAATCAGTAATAGACTCACACAACCCTTTCCCGTCGACGTTATACTACGGAAAGTTTAAACGGGTCAAATCGGTCATTTCGTCGGTCGACAACTGGTTCCTGGTCAACGAGGACCATCGGAAACCCAATAAAATGGCCAGGTAGTGCGTAGGTGTTGTCTAAGGTCAGCTAGGGTGACCATTTTGCATTTAAGTCCAACAGGTATCATAATTTGCATAATATCATTTCGTTATTACTGTTTTAGCTTGTTCTAAAGATCCGGGAATCCAAATGTGATTCCGTAAGTGCCAGCGAGTCACATTTGATGCGAGGAATCCCGTGCTCACAATATTTGGGCCGAGACCAAGCCCAATTACAAGTTGGCCCATAAACATTTGGGTTCAATTCACAACTATGCTTAATTTCTATTTGTAGTTGATCAAATTACAAGTTCAGTGGAGCATCATGTACTGTAAGGTAAGTGGAGTTGAGGGCTCACCTCAGGTTCACCGGGGAGTGGCCGGAGCAGTCGGCCGGAGCAAGGTGGTGCAACTTCAATAGGGACCAAGGCTCGGCTTGGGCAACCTTGCACCAAACTGGGTTCAAACTTGGATCAGAGGTGAGCACTGGTTAGCTCCGGGTGCCAGATGATGCTCGGGTCAGGCCGGGTCAGGCGCCGGTGGCCGGAGGCGGCGGCGGCCGAAAGATAGCCCGAAAAGCTTTGGCTCGGGTGCAAGGATTGAGGGATCAACCACCGAGAGTTTCTGGGCCAAACAGCTTGATGGGGAGCAAGATTGGGGCGGTTAGGTCTCACCTGGGTGGTTGCCGGAGTCCCAGAGCGCCGGGGATCGCCGGAGCTCGAGCCGTAGTCCTCCTCGGGTGCAACCTTGGAGCATGGAAACCTTACGTCAAGAGGGCCATGCAACTTGCTGGGAGGACTCAGGGGATCAAGATAAGCCTACCTGGAGGTTCCCGGCGGTAGAGGAGCGCCGGCGAGGCGGCGCCGGAAAGGCTCGGTCAAGCTCGGAGGAGCTCTAATGGTGGATTCCGGCCGGCTGGGTTCCGGCCGGAGCAACTTGGATGGAAAGTTTCCACTCGGCGCCAGGAAGCTTCTGGTGGCAGTGGCCGCCGGTGGGAGGCAGCGGCGGCGCCGGACGGCGACGCGCGGCCGAGAACCCAGGAATCGGGTTTCTAGGGCTCCTTCGCGCGGGCCCGATCTTGATCCGATCGTGATGGGGCTTCGTGGAGAGGTTGCAGTCAACCAGGGGAGGGAGATCAACGGTGCTGATCTCCGGTTGAACGGCCGGATCACGGCGGCGCTGAAGATCGGCCGAGGAAGCAATAATTTGATGGAACGGCTCCCGCCGGCGGTCGGGTCGGCGGCCGCGGCTCGGACTGCAACCGGAGGATCACCTCGGTGTCAGGAGCACATTGGTCGTGCCCAAAAATCGAAATGAAAACAAATGTCCCATGAACTTACCTCGCCGGAAATTGTAGGAAGAAGATGGCGCCTCCCGCGGCGACGCACGGCGGCGGTTGGGGCTGGGTCTACCTCAGTTCGGCTGCGGCTCCACGAGAGATGTCTCAGGTGCCGGCTCAGTCTACCCAGGTTCCTCCCCAGCCTTCCACCTCCACAACACCCGAAATCAAGATTTTCTTCTTCTTCTTCTCCGGCGACGTGGAGGCGCGGCCGGTGCGGGGGAAGGTGAGGAGTGGAGAGTGGTGAAGTGGGTGAGAAGGGTGGTTATAGGCCGGGGGCACGGTTGCAATAACCGACGGTGTGGGGGCACGTTCTCAACGTGTGTTATGGCACAATTGCAATAAACCCCCCTCTAGGCCATTCAATTTCAACCAGGTCCTTCCCAGTATACTCCTTTCACAATCCAGTCCTTCTCCAAGCATTGGCGCGCTAATCGAGGCAACTTGCATAGGATTTTAAGTGTAATTATCCCCTTTTTCGCCTTATTTCACGCATTTCGAGACGATCCGTTCGTCGAAACGGAAAATGGACTGCGCCATGACGTCCGGCTCGACGAGACCTATCAGGTAGCGATTTTTGATTTTCGAAAAACTGCCCGGATTAAATCTCGGTCCATAAAATACAGTCCCGGAATACAGTTTTCGCGTTTTTCGAGACTTAGGGTCGTCAAACGAAAATTCCGTCAGTGCCATTGCGTCCAGAACGTCGGAGCCATTCAAATCGACTACCTGAAGTGCTACATTCAGATTTCAGATAGTGAATTGGCTCAACGTTGACGCAAAGGGGTTCGAAAATTAGGGTTTACTATTCACTGTACCCTCGACTTAAGTCGCGGGTCCCGCCCGCTTCTTCGTCGATTTCTGGAAGATCCGACCGTCAGATCTGAACAATCTTAATATGGTTTTCACTCAGTTCGTCATGACGGTCGCACTCGTGGTCTCGGATCTTCGAGATTAGGCTTGGATTGAAAGGCGATATTTCTGGCCCACTAACTGTGCAAATTACACTGCAGAAAAGGGGCACTTAGACTACGGGTGCTTTTCATGATCCAATTTCAACTTGACTCAAATCAATTTCATTTCTTTATTTATTTTCAAAAATTCAAGTTCTTACACTTGATCAAAGAAATATTTATTTAGAGAAAGCAATTATTTCGTTAGAGAAGGAGAATATGGCAGTGAACATGGAGAACAAGTCTCTGGAGAACGTCATCAACGTTCAGGCCTCCAAAATCAGAAATTTAAATTCAGACAAGACAGCGTTGGAGAAACTACTTCGAGATTATGAAGATCCCGTGGAAGAAAATGATAGTTATGCATAAACAAACTTAAGAGGGAATGTTAGTTTATAAGTTTGTTTACTTTCGTATAGGGTTGTATCTCTTCGTATAGGGTTGTGTCTCTTCGTATAGGGTTGCGTCCTTTTGTTTAGAGGTGTGTTTGTTCGTAAAAGGGTGCTAGTTCGTACGGCACAAGAGGAAGGAAGAAGTAGGCGGGATATGAAAAATTGATGGATAATCTCAGTTAGGTCCCTCAACTTACCAACATTTACTTTTAAATGCTAGTAATTAAAGTTTCTTAGTGGCATTAAAAGTAACTGCCGGTATTTAAACTATCTTTTACCGGCATTTAAAAGTAAATATTGCTAAATATTTTTATTCACCAACAATAATTTGTAAATATCGATAAATGATATATTTAGCAATAATTTTTAATAAATGCCAGTATATTTTGTATTTAGCAATATTTACTTAAATATTGCAACGAATAGTGCCGCTGTATGTCAAATTTCTAGTAGTGTGTTGTGTTGTAATGTATCCAGTTGTATGGTATTTGTAGCAAGTTCTATTAAATAAAATTGTTCTTTCTTATTTAGAATATTTTATATAGTTCTTTAAAGTAGTCCAAGCCTTCCAACACTACCATCTACAAAATATGCTTATATAATATTTTTCAATAAATTAGATATAAATTCAAAATTTACTTTTGTTCGATCGAAAAGTTGTGTTGACCGTCGGTCCGTGGGGTTGACCATCTAAGTGTGATGAGCCGCGTGCCAAACGGATTAAGCGATCGAGCCGAGAAGGGATCTGCTCGATCGGATTCTTCTCAATCAAACTCTCAGGAGGGTTCGGTCTAGATAGGCCGAACTTAGATTTGGAGACAGGTAGAGTTCGGTTTAGAACAGTTCAAGCTTAGAAGAGTTGAACTGAGATGAGGAGAAAAGAATTTGACACGGCTAAAGAAACGATTAAGAAATTATATTGTTTGGAATGGGGACGTTACAAAAGAAATCAAGGAGCCAATTACAATTAAGTCTATTCTTAGAAAGTGTGGTAGATGCAGGTATGAAAAATTATCTAAAAAAATAGTAAATGTAGGTATGAAAGATATAAATAACAGGGGAGATCACTGGCTTACGAGATTGCAAGACCCCTTTTTCTTCAATGGTTCAGATATTTATACACTTTTGAACCAAGTGTATGATCGATGATTTGAATAATCGGCGTGATTTAGGAAAATCATCGTAAATTTCTCAACTACTTCCTTTTGAGTCGATTTTTCATAATATAATGAAAGTCATTTTTCCATCTAAATTCATTCCCTAATCGACGCACCGAAGCGTGATTTTTCGACGCTTTCCAATGCTGAGTGTCGTTTACCGTTCCAGAGTCAGTGACGAGATTCATGCCTACATCTCGTACTCCTTCCACCATTCCAGAGTCAGTTACGAAATTCGCGCCTACATCTCGTACTCCTTCCACCGTTCCAGAGTCAGTTACGAAATTCGCGCCTACATCTCGTACTCCTTCCTTCTAGAATCTTTATTTTGGCGGCTCGAGCGGCCGAGAGTTGGCTCTGCCTTTGTCTCTTTTGTCGCCTTGTAGCTCACCGGAGGCGATTTGGTATTTGTCTTTGGACGCGGTGGATGAAACAATAATCATCTTGTTGACTACCTTTCCTATCGGCTAATATCTTTAGCCGATGGCGTATGTCGCATGCCGCACTCCCATGTACCTTTCCTATCGGCTAATATCTTTAGCCGATGGCGTATGTCGCATGCCGCACTCTCATGTCATTGAGGTCGGTCTTAGTCAAGACACGAATCTCTCTTTGTTGACTCATTCTTCTGTCGGCTGATATTTTTAGCCGACGGTATACACCACGTGCTACTCTCCGATGGCGAAAATTTTAGTCTCCACAACTTCATATTAAAGTTGATCTTATTTTAAGTTTTTGTACAATTAATTAGTAAGTTCAACAAGAAATTAAAAAAAAAAAAAAACTTTCAACTAATCAATTGAATAACATGGCAGCATATTAGAAGAAAAGTGGAAAAAGTAAACTATACTCACGAGTTTCAACTAATCAACGGAGCCAAACTAAAAAAATCTTTAGTTGTACATGATTGAAAATAACAATACAAAATTAGAAAAAGAAAAAAAGTACACTAAAAATTATAACATAGCTGCAAATTGAAAGAAAAAGTCAAGGAGAATATAAGTTAATTATACTTAAGGAATTCAATTAATCAATTGAACCAAACTTTTCAAATTAAAATAAGTACATGAATCAAAATAGTAATGTAAACTTATAATATACTTGCAATTACATTCAATGCATGCCCTTCAAATAAAACTGAAGAATAAAATTATTCCTCTATTTTTTATTTTTTGGAATTGTAAGCATATTGCATTGTATGGGATGAGAATGTGCGATAAAAAAAATATTTTGTTTGTTTTGTACGTAATATTACGTTCAACATATTACAATGGATCAGTTATAACATATTTTTTATAGTTATATCGAAAAATATAGAAACATATCATATATGCCAATACTATTTTATCTAATATTATTAGATGGAGCTCAATTTCAAAGAGCTCAATTTCAAAGGGACTAGTTATGTGTTATCTTTGAATAATCCATTTTGGCTGAAAATTACAAAAAAAATAAATAAATAAATCTGGGTGAACGGATGTATTAAAGGCTGTATACGTAATATCGTTACCGTATATTGAGATAATGCTTTATTTTTTATTTTATTTTATTTTATTTTTTCATCTGAAGCTCTAGTTGCTTCATTCTGTTGCCTAATTCAATTACTACTGAATAAAACGATAGCATGCTACCTCCTCTCTCAAAACCAAAAAAAAAGGAAAAAAAATTCAATTACTACTGAATAAAACGATAGCATGCTACCTCCTCTCTCAAAACCAAAAAAAAGGAAAAAAAAAAAAAAAATCAATCTAGCCTTTCTTTTAAAATAATTCCTAACCTAACATCATTTGGATGGATTAGG
The DNA here is from genome assembly GCA_029204045.2 of Tillandsia leiboldiana. Classification (NCBI taxonomy): domain Eukaryota; kingdom Viridiplantae; phylum Streptophyta; class Magnoliopsida; order Poales; family Bromeliaceae; genus Tillandsia; species Tillandsia leiboldiana. The sequence goes on along the minus strand of CM055063.1, from coordinate 54,285,296 downwards.
AAAAAAAAAAGAAAGTAATTTAGTAAAATTTATTTGAGCTTCTTTTTAAAATAATTCATAATCTAATCTTATTTGGGTGGATTAAAAAAGAAAAAATAATTTAGTAATATTTATTTGAATTTATGTGTTAATTAGGTGGGAAAGTTTTTTTTTCTTCCTCTTTCCTTTTTCACTTTTCAAATAATTTAATAATACTTATTAATTTTATTTATTTATTTATTTATTATTATTTAATTAAAATATAAAATTGATATTATTAAACATCTAATAAACTATACATTCAAAAAAAAAAATTAATATTATTGAAAACAAATATAATAAAAAATAATATAATATACACAGATATAAATAAATATAATAATAATATTATTATTATTATTATTATACACACTTGATATGATTAAATACCTAATATTAATATACACGGAATATAATATTAGCATAATTAAAAATAATACAATTATATATATTTAACATAATTAATTATTTGATATAATTACATACTTAACATAGTAATTGATATGATTAAAAAATTAATATAATATAAAAATAATATTATTATATATTATATAAAGATAAAAATGACATAATTATACAGTAAATATATGGTATCTTCAAAAGTAAAAGAGATTGAACAAAAAAAAAAAAATAAAAAAAAAATCACCCATCTAACACATAAACCTAAATAAATATTACTAAATTATTTTTTTTCTAATCAATTTAAATGAGATTAAATTGAGAATATTTTAAAAAATAAGGCTAGAGTGAATTTTTTTTAAAAAAACTAAGACTATACAAGACATTGGTTCTAATTTTTCCTTATAAGATGCCGTGTTATGAAAACAAAGTTGTTCAAGAAGGAAAAACCGGACCAAAATTATTACCTGAAGCAGGTGTATGAATTGTACCATCCTCTAAAAATATTATAGTAGCAATTTCAAATTAATATATATATATATATATATATATATATATATATATATATATAAAATTAGGTTAGAATATTATCGATAGCACTAAGTAATTAGTGCTATCAAATTTTTAGCCTTTACATTAAAAAATATGCGGTTAAGATGATAGTGATCCTCTAGGGTTTACTAGGTGGTTGGTTGAATAGTAAAAATCTTAGAAAATTATTATAATCCCAACCGTATATCTTTTCATCCAACGGCAGAAAACTTGATAGCACCAATTACTTGGTGCTATCGATAGTATTCTAGCCGGACTTTATATATATATATATATATATATATATAAAAGCTTATTCTATAACAATCAAAATATTTATATATATTAAAAAAGTCATAAATTTGGAACATCGTTAATTTTCATATAAATCGAAATATCCTCTTCAACCGTGTTGATTTTTAAGATTAGTTGTTTATCTAGATATTGGGTTTTAAAAGGTTATGATTTTTAATACATAAATCCTTTACATATTATAGAAAAAATTTAATAAATTAGATTTCAATGTAAAATATATTAATTAGGCTAAATTATATTTTAGATCCTCAAACTATAAAAGGTATATAATGTTTAGTTCCCAAGGTTTAATTTATTATATAATATTTAATTCAAACTTTGTGATAATTAAAATTTTCAGTTTAATTTAGTTGATGTGATGCTTTAATTATTGCTAAATCAGTAATACATTATCATCCAAACTTGTTTTCTTAACTAAATTAAATTATGTTATAAAATTTGATTATAATAATAAAAAGGAGTAATTTTCTATATATTCCTAAAAATTTTTACCCCATTTAGAAGGCTAATATTAAAACTACCCTTCTTACGTTCCAACTTCTTTCTAAAATATCCCTGAAGTTAAACTCTGTTAGTGTACCGGTTGGAACTGCCATTATTTGTGTGAAATTACTATTTTGTCCTTTCAAATATACCCTTCTATCATAACCAACTTTTCTTATATACCCTTAAAATTTTCAATAGTTTTGGTAGATAGGGATAAAATATGTATATCTGATAGTTTTCAACTCCGATTATTATTTAACTCTAGTTTAATCCTAGTTAACTTAACAAAGGGAAACGGTAAGGATATTTTTAATAACGGTGGAACGTATAAAGGGTATATTGGAAAGAAAAAAATAAAATGGATAAATCAGATATTTCTTCAGATTTCAGAGGTACACACGCAATTATCTCTAATAAAAAATACTGAGGGAAAAAATTGTGGCAAAGTATAATTCAATGACCAAATTATGAGGTGGCTCATAATTTGAGAATCAAAAGCAAAGTATAATTCAATTTAATTTTAATTTTTTTCTAACTTTTTACTCGGTATGGTTAATAATCTAATAAGAGCCGACTCGTATTCGGCTCGTTAATAAACAAGTCGAACACGAGCGAGATGAGCAGTAATAAGCTATGAATTTTAATTATTAGATTAGATTCTAACTTTTTAATTTTTTTTCAACTCTTTACTTAGTGGTAGAGTCAATAATCTAAATCGAGTCGGCTCGTATTCGGCTCGTTAATAGACAAGCCGAACAAAAGTCAGAAAAACAGTAAACTATGAATTTTAATTATCAAATTAAAATTTTAATTTTTTATTTTTTTTTAAATTTTTTATTTAGTACTAGAGTTAACAATCTAATACGAGCCGTCTCGTATGCCGCTCAGTAATAAACAAGTCTCGCATTCGGCTCGTTAATAAATAAATAAATCGAACAAGAGCCAGATGAGCAGTAAATTATGAATTTTAATTATTAAATTAAAATTAAAATTTTTTATTTAGTAGTAAAATTAACAATCTAATAGGAGCCGGCTCATAATAAACAAGCCGAGCATATATATGAGATAATTGCCTGTGTACCTCTGAAATCTGAAGAAATATCTGATTTACCCTTCTTATTTTTTTTCTTTCCAATATATCTTTCATACGTTCCACCGTTATTAAAAATACCCCTACCGTTTCCCTTTGTTAAGTTAACTAGGGTTAAACTAGAGTTAAATAATAATCGGAGTTGAAAACTATTAGATATACATATTTTATTCCTATCTATCAAAACTATTGAAAATTTTAAGGGTACATAAGAAAAGTTGGTTATGGTACAAGGGTATATTTGAAAGGGCAAAATAGTAATTTCACATAGATAACGGCAGCTCCAAACGGTACATTAACAGAGTTTTTAGAAAAAAGTTGGAACGTAAGAATGGTAGTTTTAATATTAGCCTTCTAAGAGGGTAAATCTAAAAACAGAAAAAATTTTAGGAGTATATAAAAAATTGCCTCTCAATAATAAGTTATGAATTTTAATTATTAAATTATAATTATATTTAATTTTTTTTTTTGAAATAAATTAGTAGTTGAGTAACTAGAGTTAACAATCCAATCCGTATCAGTCGCAAGCGGAACATGTTTGCGTCGTTGACTCCCCTAATTTAAGTATGAAACGTACGGATGCACCGGGTGCAGGGAATAATTTGTCGAAAACAATGGGAGAGTAAAACGCCACCGCATTTACCGATCACGCCGGGTTTAGTGTTCGCTCACACGCAATCTCTTTCTCTCTTTTTGAATCCCTAGAATCGGAGTTCTCCGATCCATTCTCCCCTCTTTCTCGTGCTCGCTCGATCCATCCATGGCGACTCGCGACGAGGACGGAGAGGAGCGGGGAGCGCTGTTGGAGGACGGGCTATTAGCCGAGGTTCTCTCTCACGCACACACGCTTTTTTTTTTTCCTTTTTTTTTTTTTTTGTGTGTAGATCTTGGATCTGAGGATTCGTTCAGAACAGGTAAATCTGAGTCAATCGTTTCTAGATTTAAGAAAAATGTCTAATTTAATGATGTTTTGATCTTTTTTTTCACTATACTCTGTGTAGAGTTGGTGTTAGTTTTGGCTATAGATCAAAGTTCCAGTTGGAGATGCTTATTTGATAATCTAGAAATTGTTTACATAGAAAAAAATATGGGGCTTGTTGAAGCATAGTGGGGATTACATCATCTATTGTATTAAACCAATTTATTAAATAATAAATTTTATTATTATTTTTAATTTTCCAATGCTTTAAAGTTTCAAAATTTTAAAAAATTATGACATAAAGAATCAGAATATGTTTTACCGATACAAAACGATCTTTCATTTGCCGATGCGCTTTCAAATGCGACGCTCTTTTGAGCATTATTAAGGATAAAAAAAAGCGTTTGCAAATATTAATTTTTTTGTAGTGATTATATATTAGTTAGTTAAGCAAAATAATACTGTAAAAGAGACAAATTTAGGACTGGATCTATGAAAAGGATAAGGATAATATAAAATTTTCATTATAAATTTTTTACAGTTCTGATCATATATATATATATATATATATATATATATATATATATATATATATATATATATATATATATATATATATATATATATATATATATTGTAGTATCACGACCCTTCTTGTTTTTCTTTTTATTTTCTTTTGAATAAATTAGTTGGTAGGGAATGAATTATCGAGTTTTTTTTTGGGTAGAACGTCGGTAGTTGCTGGTATTTTTCTGTGATAGAGCTCGCAGAACGGTGAACGGCAAAACGATCGAATCTGAAATTCGACTTACGGATTTTCCGGAATGAAATTTTGAAGGTCTCGGTATTCGCGCGCGCTGCCTGCGGGCAGCCCCGCGCGGCACCAACGCGCCGCCCGGCGAGTATTCCCTTTAAAAGAAAAAAAAATATTGCACTATTTTCCGATTCAATAAACTTCCGGGGCGTGACATATATAAAAACATGAATTACGAACAACAATTAAGAAAAAAAAAAAAATCGAGAGATACCAATGTGAAACTTGAGATATCATTCTTTACCATTAAAGTGGCTGCAGTAATGCTTATTCTTACCTAAAATCACTCTTCATATGCTGCAACAACGGAAGCAGCTGTGAGGTGGATCTACATTGCTTTTTTGCTGGCAGGGGAAATTTTAGCTTCAGTTATCCAACCAAGAAAATAATGTGTCTATTTTTAGAGAAATTCAGCGTAGCTGCTAATTATTTAGTTCTGATTCTTAGTGTTTATTATAGAGGTTAACTTCGCTAAAATTGCAGAGTATGTTGCAATTGCTTCACCATTCTATGTCATTGATTAATGCCTCCTTTTGCCTCGTTTATTTCCTCAACAGACACCTTAGTTAGCCGAACTTGTATCTCTTCGTAAGAGCCTTTTTACTACTTAATTACTTATTCTCCGATTGTTGTTCTATAGGGTGGGCATAAAGGACCATACACTGGAGATGGATCAGTCGATATTCATGGAAATCCTGTCTTGAAGAACCGGACAGGCAACTGGAGAGCCTGCCCTTTCATTTTAGGTACTAATCAACTTGAGATGTACCATAGCTCCACTAAAAAAATATTAGTTCCAAGGATTTAAGTATCCATCGGCACGAGCCGTATCCACCGTGCCGTACCGTGCCAACAAGATACCGGCACGATACAGCCCCCGTGCCGATGGCACAGTTCAAAACTCTTTTTTCTTAAATTTAATAAATAATTTTCTCAATAAAGTTCAAAATATTTGATAAAGATACATAATAAGCAATTAAAAAATTTTGTTGCTAAAGAAAATAAATATTTCATGTCATTATGTGTCGGCACGCATGTATTTTTTGTGACCGGCACTCATCGGCACGGCTCGGCAGGCACTGTGCCGGCAAGTTTTCGGCACGACCCCGTGCCACGGCACTTAAATCCTTGATTAGTTCTATAAGAAATGTCGGTTTTATATAGCGTTAGCACTAAATTTGACAAAAACCGTACAGGGAATGAATGCTGTGAACGATTGGCTTTTTATGGTATAGCGACGAACCTCGTTACGTACCTCACGAAAAATCTACACGAAGGAAATGCATTAGCTGCAAATAATGTAACAATATGGCAGGGGACCTGCTACCTCACCCCACTAATTGGGGCCTTACTGGCTGATGCTTATTGGGGACGATATTGGACGATTGCTGTTTTCTCGTCCATATACTTCATTGTAAGTGGCTCGGTGCTCTATATGTTACTTTGTTTTATGTTCAAGAGTTATTTATGTCTTGAAATTTTGATAGTTAGCCACCGCTGTTGAGTATTGCCAATTCATTTTTGAGATTTCTACATTGCTCCTTTGTGCAATCTGAATTGTCACATATGCCTTTCAAAAAATATCTGCTTCAAATTACACTTGCTAAAACTTTTCTAAGGCAAATCCAACGCTCCTCATGAATTGTATGATTCCGAATATTTAACGTAGTTTTGTAACTAATTGCCTTATCGAGAATTGTAGGTTGAAATTCAGATTTTACAGTATTATATTGGTAAGTAGATGATGTTGTGAAGATCTTTTTGTTTTATTCTAATATGCGACTCATCTTCAAATCACTCTTTACATACTGTGATCTCATTATATTCTTGTTAATTGACAAATATGCACTAAAATTGTCTATATTGTAGGGGATGGGCACTCTGACTCTTTCGGCATCTGTTCCTGCTTTTAGGCCTCCGCCTTGTGATGGATCTATCTGTCCGGAAGCAAGCCCACCGCAATACGCCATTTTCTTTCTCGGTCTCTATCTTATAGCACTAGGAACTGGTGGAATTAAACCTTGTGTCTCATCCTTTGGTGCCGACCAATTTGATGATACCGATTCATTTGAGAGAGTTAAGAAGGGGTCCTTCTTTAATTGGTTTTATTTCTCCATTAACATCGGTGCTCTTATATCGAGTAGCTTCCTAGTTTGGGTTCAAGACAACCTGGGTTGGGGTTTAGGATTTGGCATTCCCACAGTTTTTATGGGTTTAGCCATCATAAGCTTTTTCTGCGGCACCTCACTCTATAGGTTTCAAAAACCAGGAGGGAGCCCTTTCGTGAGAATTTGTCAAGTAGTTGTGGCATCATTAAAAAAATGGAGGATAAATACACCCGACGATAGTTCTCAGTTATACGAGCTGCCTAGCAATGCTTCAGCGATTGAAGGGAGTCGAAAGCTGGAGCATAGTGATGAGCTTCGGTACGCTTATTATCTCACCTCTAATATACCTCGCCTAATTTTTTGAACATTAAAAACTTAAGCTATCTCTCTTTCCTTATAATCCTCTTTCCCTTTTCGAACTTTTCTAGAAGTAATCTAGGTTTATTTAACTGCTTTGAGAAGTTATAAGATGTTCTTGCTTTGTTGTTCTAAATTATGAATGTTGAAAAATGTTCACCGTCTTTTGATCGAATGCAAGTATCGATCGGTAAGCCTTTTCTAGAGATTTCTATTGTTGATCATGCTCTTCCCTGTACTTGAAGGTTCCGATCAAACATAACTTAAAATATAGGGTTAATTGCATACATGTCCCTGCAAATATGTCGAATTGCAAATATATCCCTGCAAAATTCAACTTTTCATATTTATCCCTTCAAAAATCCACCGTTATTCAAATATGCCCCTACCGTCCATCTCTGTTAAAAAAGTTGATTTAACCCTAGGTTAAATGCTTAACCTTGGTTAGATTAAAAAATGAATTTACATATTTACCCTTTCCATATTATACCTCAAAAAAAAAAAAAAAAAAAAAAAAAAGGGAAAAAAAGAATTATTTTGATGATAGAATTTTATAATTTTTGGAGAGGGGCATTTTTGTAACAAGTATAATGGTATTGCTTTTGGAGGGATATATTTGTAAGGGGGCAAAAAAGTCATTTCACATCGAATCTGTTAAAAAATAAACAGATTCCAAACGGAGATTAACCAGAGTGGCATATTTGAAGGACTTTGGATTTTTGAAGGGATAAATATGAAAAGTTGAATTTTACAGGAATATATTTGCAATTCGACATATTTGCAGGGACATGTATGCAATTAACCCTAAAATATATGATATGTAGTTCGTGTAATAGAATCTGCTGTTACGGGGATATATTGTTTGTGCTTTTCACGCTGAATCAAAGTAGCTCTGTTTCATCTTTAAGCTCTATCGAACTTTTATTTACGACATGGATTGCATCTTCTGCAGATTTCTCGACAAGGCTGCCACAGTGACTGATCTTGACGTAAAAAACGATACCTTCTCCAACCCGTGGAGACTCTGCACTGTAACCCAGGTGGAGGAATTTAAAATACTCGTCAGGATGTTTCCCATATGGGCAACAACCATAGTATTCTCTGCAGTTTATGCGCAGAATTCCACCATGTTCGTGGAGCAAGGAATGGTCCTCGACACCACCGTCTTCTCGTTCACCATCCCGCCTGCTTCTCTCTCTACCTTCGACGTGATCAGTGTCATTATTTGGGTCCCGTTATACGATCAAGTTCTTGTACCTATAGCTAGGAAATTCACCGGCAAGGAGAGGGGCTTTTCGGAAATACAAAGGATGGGCATCGGGCTTTTCATATCTATACTAGCAATGGCATCTGCAGCAGTTTTGGAGATTAAGCGCTTGGCCATCGCAAAGGAGATGCATTTGGAGGATGAAAATGTGGCCGTCCCGTTAAGCATTCTGTGGCAGATACCGCAGTATTTCCTGGTGGGAGCGGCCGAAGTGTTCACATTTATCGGGCAGCTCGAGTACTTCTACGATCAATCCCCCGATGCCATGCGGAGCCTCTGCAGCGCCTTATCTCTCCTGACCACCTCTTTAGGGAGTTACTTGAGCTCGTTTATTCTGACGGTGGTGATGTATTTCACGACTCGAGGAGGGAACATCGGATGGATCCCGGATAACCTAAACAAAGGCCATTTAGACTACTTTTTCTGGCTTTTGGCCGTGCTCAGCTTCTTGAACCTTCTGGTCTATCTCGGATGTGCCGCGAGGTATAGAAGCAAGAAGGCTGCTTGAATGGTTACAAAAGTTATATTATGATCACAAACACTTGAATCTGTATCACCAATGTATCAGTATATGGCCCTTTAGCAATGCATACAAACATACACCCCCTACTTAAGATTATATGTTGCTTTTAATTACATAATAATGTGTAAATATTTCTGGCATTAGGACTGCTCATGTGATCAGCATTGTGTTTGTCATTTTCATTTACAGTGTGTGATTTATTGTATTTGGAACCTATCTATCTAGCACTAAATGGTCATTTCGTAAATAATATCGAAAAATCACGAAATTTATTTTTTAGACAAATAATATTAAAAAATTATGAAATTTATTTTTTTAGTTACTTTAAATACTCTAGATCAAGTCTAACGAAGTCGATCGTCAGTTTAAAAGTTTCAATATGGAAAAAAATTTATAAACACATATAATTCTGTAATTATAATAACATATCTATCCCTATATATAGAGAGAGAGAGTGTAACGACCCGGCCCACTAGCAATAATAACTCGTTGGGCCCAAACCACAGCCCAAAATGCTTAAGCCCAGTTATTATTACTAGTGTCCAAGTCTCATATAAACCCAATCACAAATCCATCCACATCCGATGTGGGACTATTGGGGGCGTCACAGACTCCCCCCGTTTAGGCCTGACGTCCTCGTCAGCCCAAACACACACACACAAGCCCAAGATCACCAGGCGATGTGAGACTCGTCTCGCTAGCCCTGTCATCTAGACCCAGGCTCAGCCGAGACTCATCACACACTTCCGGCTGGTTATTGGCTCTGATACCAAATGTAACGACCCGGCCCACTAGCAATAATAACTCGTTGGGCCCAAACCACAGCCCAAAATGCTTAAGCCCAGTTATTATTACTAGTGTCCAAGTCTCATATAAACCCAATCACAAATCCATCCACATCCGATGTGGGACTATTGGGGCGTCACAGAGAGAGAGAGAGAGTAGAGCTTATATATTTTAAGAATATAAGTCAATTTATGCTTGTGAATTTTTTATCATTAAATTTGTATTGAAATTTGTGCTGTTGTAAAGTTAACTAAAAAATTTACAAACATGGATGAACTTGTACTTTTAAAAGCATACAAGTTTTATTTTATATATATATATATATATATATATATATATATATATATATATATATAGTCCGAATAGCATGCTATCTTTTTTTTTTCAAAAAATAAAAAAAAATTACAAATTTTGCAGTCTTTTGATTATTTGATCAATAATGTCGAAAAGATTTGAAATTTGATTTTCAAATACTTACAGTGGCATAGATCATGTTCAACGACGCCAATGGTACCGATCGTTGATTTAGAAACTCCATCATTAAAAACAAATGAAAGACAATAAAATTCTATTAGTACTCAACTCTCTCTTTATATATATATATATATATATATATATATATATATATATATATATATATATATATATATAGTCCTAAATCTCTTTTATATATAGTTGTCTCATTAAAACTCTCTAAATATATATTTAAAAGCCAAAATTCGGGTGGCTAATAATACTGAATATATAGAAGAAATACTCAAAAAATTCTAGTCAAATTCAGATTAGTATGTATAAATTTAAATGGAAGGAAACATAATTTTTCCTATAGTAGGAAAAAACTGCAAAACCAGTGACAAAAAATTTAAATTTTGGCCCAAAAACAACATAAATTGCAAAGTAATTCGACCTAGGTAGGACGTCTCTCTCGAAAAGTTGTTTTCGAATTGGAGTAGTTAACGTTCGAAGAGGATATTCAAACTAAAAAGTTATGAGAACCGTTTTACGAAACCCACATTTGGATAATGTTCAACGGTTCTCAGTTGATTTGTAGAGATTTGATCAAACTCAATTACTTTTTCTATATGTCTTATTTTATATCAAATTAACCATCAAAATCACATTATCTTTCATAGGTATAATATCAACATATTTGTGATCTTTATATGTAGCTTCGGTAACACGGATGCGTCACAGATATAATCCATGTGGCTTATTTATTTTATTGGGATTAATGGCATTTGCAAAATGATGTAAGAGTTCACCAATCCCCCACTAGCTTTTTCCTTGTGGCATAATGCTTTTCTTAAGTGTTAGCTCTAAAAAAAAAAAAAAGCTCTTTTAGTGTTCAAAGTGTTTTCTCTAACACTCAGGATGAGCAATGCTACATGTACACCCCAAAGGGGTGTACATCATACACCTCCACCATTTTAATGGTGGCGATATTTTTTATGGGTCACATCAAGTGACCCATCATCACACCCTCACCCTTGGATGGGTGGGGTGTATGATGTACACCCCGAAAGGGGTGTACACATAGCATTTTCCCACTCAGGATTGCTTTTCATCTTTATTTTGAAAATTATTTTCTAAAAATTTGTATTTTTAAAAATAATCTTACAAAACTTGTATTTACAAAAATAACCCTAGATACTGTGCACCACGTGTGCCTGCACACGTGTCAGCAGGAAGGCTGAATGGGATTAAGTTGAACACGCATACTCTAAATGCGTGTTTAAACATGCATTTGGCAAATGCGTTTTTAAACAAAAATTTGAATGTATATTTAAATTAGAAAATTAAAATAATTTTATATTTTAAATTTTAAATTTAAAATTCAAAATAAAAAATAAAAAATAAAAATTTGAAATTTAAAATTTAAAATTTGAAATTTGAAATTTGAAATTTAAAATTTAAAATTTAAAATTTAAAATTTAAAATTTGAAATTTGAAATTTGAAATTTTCAAATTTTAAAATTTTAAATTTTATAATAATGATTTTAAATTTTAAACATTAAAATTTATTATTTTAAAATAATAAATTTTAATTTCACAATTTAAAATTTAAAAATTAAAAATTAAAAATTTAAATTTAGATATATTTTTAAATTTTCAAATTTTTAGTTTGAAATTTTAAATTTCAAATTTCAAAATTTAATTTTAAATTTAATTTCAAATTTTTAACTTTTAAAATATAAAATTATTATTTTTTATTTTTTAAAATTTTAAATTAAAAGAAATTTTATGGAATTGTACAAGATGGATCCAAACAATTTAAAATTTGAAATCTTAAAAATTTTTTAGAGTGACATAATTGTCCTGAAGTGTATAAACTATGGTTTTGATATAAATGAAATAGAGAATTATGTGACCCTAAAAATTTGAAATTTTAAATTTTAAATTTTAAAATTTTAAATTTTATAATAATGATTTTAAAATTTCAAATTTCATTATTATAAAATTTCAAATTTCATATTCATTATTATAAAATTTAAAATTTTAAAATTTGAAATTTGAAAATTCAAATTTCACATTTCAAATATCAAATTTTTATTATTTATTTTTTATTTTAAATTTTGAATTTAAAATTTAAAATATAAAATTATTTAAAATTTTTAATTTAAATATACATTCAAATTTTTGTTTAAAAATGCATTTGTCAAATGCGTGTTTAAACACGCATTTGAAGAGTGCGTGTTCAACTTACACGCATTTGAAGAGTGCGTGTTCAACTTAATCTCACTCATCCTCCCCTGCTGACGTGGCGGGCACATGTGGCGCACAGTGGGCAGATATAGAGTCATTTTTGTAAATACAAATTTTGTAGGATCATTTTCAAAAATACAAATTTTTAGAGGATCATTTAAAAAAAAAAAGCCCATGTTAATATTATTATATATGTGCTCTAAAAGTCAATCAAACATATACATATTTTTTTTAGAATATAAATTTGTATTTAATTTTTTTGCATTATGAATAAAATTAAATATTTTATTTTATTTTTATTTATGTTGTGTATGCATTTATAAATTATCTAAAAAATTAATAAGATGATACCTATTTTCAAAGTTGAGAATTTAAGATATGTATCATTAGTGATTAATTTCTAAATGCTCCGGATCGATAAATCGTCACGGGGATAGTAATTGATACGGTAAGATTAGTGCATAGGTCACTTCCTCTTTAGAGTAGATGAGCCTTGAGGCAACAGTGTGGGAACACTAGAGCGAATGTGCAGGTGGTTGTTGGAGAATAATGGTACAGAGCGTGACCAACACGATAAGCTATTTAGATGTATATGTTCACTCGTCAGTAACTTACTCGATATTGCAGTAGTGTGACCGACCCTTTGACCTATTTACAATAGGGTTATTATAGTTTGACTGTACATACACTAGGTCTTTAACTATTTGGATCATTGCGGTGTATGTTGGCTACAGTAGGTTCGTTGTAGAAATAAGGTGTACATCTATATAAAATTTATCGTCCTTAGTAAATAAAAGAGTTAATTCTATATAATTTATGAGACCGAATTTAAAAGATCTTGATCAAGCTAGAGTAAATAACGAAAAAGATTTTCGATATTAGAAATTTGAATCGAATAAATTTGACATATGGCAGAGAGTGAGGTTTGACGAGCAATTTCATGACCTCCGTCTAGTCGGGACTCCTGATAGAAGGATTGTATCACACGTTAACTGCACCCAAATATTCAGTATTTCATTCTACTGAAATGTCACTATATGCTGTTAGGTGTCACTGGTGGATTGTGGGACTCATGAGAATTATTTGGATGATCGATGATTCTTATTGGACTGAGTTGAAATTGTTCTAACACAATAAAAAAGTTTTAGCGATATTATTGATGGTGATCACAATATATCTCACTACCAGATAGAGTAGAATCTACAAGATCACACACATAAGAGGTTATAACTGATCGGATAGCTGGATTGTGACTTTTGAATCGCCTGAAGACTTAATTATCAATATGTTGATAATTAGAATAATTTATAATTGTTATAAATATAGATATATATTAAAGTGCAAATGTTGCAAGAAAGGACTTACTAATAGTTAGTGAGTTGTGAGAGAGTTTAAGTGCAAATATTGTATATATTGATTTGATTTGATCAAATTAAAATTAAGTTCAAGTCGAATTAGGATTTAATCGATTGAACATAAATAAATTTAAATCTAATTTTAAGTTTATCTTAATAATTATAAAAAAGATTATATATATATTACTCTTTATACGTATGATTTGTTTTTAAGAAGAAAAATAAAATCTCTAGTCCTCATCTCAATTTCCTCTCTCTTTTCTAAATATCTATGATCAAAAAAAAAAAAATTTCTGCAAAGAAGATAGCACTCAGGTGAGAATTTTATAATTATTATATTGCGGTATAGATCTCCCACTCAAAAATAAAGAGATTATATATATATATATATATATAATTCTAAATACATGAAGAATATTATTTTGCATAGTTTAATTATTTAAAATTAAATTTCAAATTTTTAAAATTTAATTTTATTTAATTTTTTTTTTTTTTTTGCTGTATTTTATCTTGCCCAAAATTTTAACACTTCATTGATTTAGCTTGCTGCATATTATTCTTTTTTTTTTATCACCATGCATACATGCATGCGGGCTGTTATATATATATATATATATATATATATATATATATATATATATATATATTATATATATATATATATATATATATATATATATATATATATATAGAGCAATGCTACATGTACACCCCGAAGGGGTGTATATCATACACCACCACCATTTTAATAGTGGCGATATTTTTTACGGGTCACATCGATTGACCCATCATCACACCCCACCCATTGGATGGGTGGGGTGTGTGATATACACCCCGAATGGGGTGTACGGGTAGCATTTTCCATATATATATATATATATATATATATATATATATATATATATATATATATATATATATATATATATATATATATATATATATATATATATAGTTAATTGGTACTATAATTTGATCACATCTCTGATCAACACAAAATGCATAAATAAAATAATAAAAAGAATAGATTTTCCTTAAGGTTAATTTCTCTCGTATTGATATATTGGATTGCATGATTTCATAGCCGGTGCTAAGCTTTCCATAGTTTGTATTTTTTTTGTTTTTTTTTTTGAGAGCGAAAGATAACATATTAATCGTTTCGTTTATTTTGAAATACACTAAAAGTAACTAGCTAAATTTTAAACTCAGGTTCTCGAATATCAACCATCAAGTTCTTTGTCATATGCATTACGAACGGTTAATAGTTTTCAAATGATCTCGAGATATATATACATCATTTAATGGCATAACTTCATGTTTTTCCATTATCTCTCCTTTTATGCCCACTTTTTTTAGATTGTATAAATCTTGACACACATAGAATTTTAAATAATTTTATATATATATATATATATATATATATATATATATATATATATATATGGAAAATGCTATCCATACACCCCATTCGGGGTGTATATCACACACCCCACCCATCCAATGGGTGGGGTGTGATGATGGGTCAATCGATGTGACCCGTAAAAATTATCGCCACCATTAAAATGGTGGAGGTGTATGATATACACCCCTTCGGGGTGTACATGTAGCATTGCTCTATATATATATATATATATATATATATATATATATATATATATATATATATATATATATATATATATATATATAAAATATAATAAGGTTAAATTTTTTAATTCGATTATAGTATTTTGAATAACTATTAAGCTTAAAAAATTAAAAGGGTTAAACATATCAGAATTATATAGTTTTAGGATGAATGACTTTCTAGAAAGTGAGACGTCACAGTTGGTACCATAGTTAATCACCAGTCGAAAGTATAAGATAAGTTTTGACTAAGTTAGGGTTATACAGTGGGTAGTGCGTTGCTCTCCGGCTAGTGCAAAGCTCTACAAGGTTGACTAAGATTAGCGAGACGAGTTTAATATTGTCCGATGCATACGAATATGTTTGAGCTTGACAAGAATATCATTACATAGAAGGACGAGGAATGTAATACTTTCAGAATTTGAAATAAATATATAAGATATAATAAGACTAAATTTTTTAATCCGGTTATAATATTTTAGACGATTGTTAGACCTAAGAGACTAAGAGATTAAGAGGATTAAGCGTATTATAACTAGAATAATTCTGAAATGAATGATTCCAAAAAAGTGGGATATTACAATAAATTTCTATAAAATTGCATTTCTCAGGTAGACCAAAAAATAATGACATGTTAACCAAATGACACTTCCAAATAAATTATGGGAAATGCTTGATGTACACCCAAATTTGGGTGTACATCATACACCCCACCCATCCTAGGGTGGGGTGAATTTCACCCATCACTTGATGTGATGGGTGAAAAGATCCCCACCCTTGGATGGGTGGGGTGTACCCTCTACACCCACTTTTGGGTGTAGAGGTAGCATTGCCCATAAATTATTGAGAAAGAAAAGTAAGCACCACTAGTGGAGGGTGTTTGAAGCACTTTGGAGATGCTTGTATGCTTCCAAAGCATGTGTCCCTTTCACTTGAGATATGCCCTTTCCTCTGCCTAATCCCAAAAGTTAGCTATATAGCTAATTAAGAGAATCTTTGAAGGATATAATAATTTAGTATTTTTGCTTTTGTAAGTTGAGCCATTTATTTATTTATTTATTTTAATTTTTTTTCAGAAAAATTAAGTTAAACAACTCTAATATTGCTAATTCTGCATGTCTACATTTACTTCTCTAATTTATTTCTTTTCTTTCTTTTTTGGTGAGAAAACTTCTCTACTTAATTTGAAACTGCTGTTATTGTGACTTTTGAGTCAATATATTTAGCTGCTTTATGTCTTAAAGGATTTTATATATATATATATATATATATATATATATATATATATATATATATATATAGTCCGGCTGAATGTGTAATTGAAATTATAGTGGTCTCATAAAATTTTTACTATTCAACCAACCACCCACTAAATTCTAGGGGACCACTATCATTCTAACCGCACATTTTTTAATCGAATGGCTAAAAAATTGATGGTAGGATTATATATATAGGCTAAATTACAGAAAACTCCTCTCTAATATCCCGCTTTTCCACTTTATCCCCCTATTTTTTAAAAGTCGACAATCTGTCCCTCGTAATTACCGAAATGTCTTTAGGGGGCAACGCCGTTAACGGAGGGGGTAAAATGACCATTATGCCCTTACCTTATATTGGAGAGAGAGAGAGAGAGAGAATGTCTTTTAACTTGTTTCCCGCCATTTATTGAGGGTATTTTGGATATATTAAATTTTTTTTTCCAAAAACTTGACGGTTCACTCACGGTTTCGTGACGGCGGGGGCTAACTGTATATTTTGGTAATTACGAGAGGACAGATTGTCGACTTTTAAAAGACAGAGAGGTAAAGTGGAAAAGCGGGATATTAATATTAGAGGGGGGTTTTCTGTAATTTAGCCACATATATATATATATATATATATATATATATATATATATATATATATATATATATATATAAAGTCCGGTTGAAATACTATCGATAGCACCAAGCAATTGGTGCTACCGATTAGGATGATAGTAGTCCCCTAGGGTTTAATGGGTATATAGTTGAAAAAAATAGTATGATCTAAGGGATAGAAATGATTAAAGAGGTAGATCTAATAGTGAAAATTTTGGTAGCATCAAGTGCATGGTGTTATCGATAGTATAGTAGCTGGACTGCTTGGTGTTATCGATAGTATAGTAGCTATATATATATATATATATATATATATATATATATATATATATATATATATATATATATATATATATATATATATATATATATATATATATATATATATATATATATATATATATATATATATATATATATATATATATATATATATATATATATATATGCTCGAATACTATTAATATATAGCACCAAGTCATTGGTGCTATTAAGTTTTTAACATTTGAATTAAAAGATGTGTGGTTGAGATAATAGTGAGCCCCTTGAGTTTAATAGATGGTTGGAAAAATAGTAAAATCTAGTGGATGAAAATGATCAAAGGGGTTGATCTAAGGATAAAAAATCTGATAGTACCAAATGTTTGGTGCTATCGATAGCATAGTAACTGGACTCTCTCTCTCTCTCTCTCTCTCTCTATATATATATATATATATATATATATATATATATATATATATATATATATATATATATATATAACTAGGCTGGAATACTATCGATAGCACCAAATGATTGGTGCTATTAATTTTTTAGCCTTTGGATTAAATGATGTGCGGTTCGGATGATAGTGGTCTCCTAGAGTTTAGTGGATGGTTGGTTGATCGAATAGTAAATATTCTAGGGGACTACTAGAATTCGAACCGCACATTCTTTCATCCTTGAGCTGGAAACTTGGTAGTACCAATTACTTGGTACTATCGATAGTATTTCAGCCGGACTCTCTCTCTCTCTCTCTCTCTCTCTCTCTCTCTCTCTCTCTCTCTCTCTCTCTCTCTCTCTCTCTCTCTCTCTCTATATATATTATATATATATATATATAGAATGGGTCAAATAACTACAGCATAAACATGTTAGAAGGCTATAGATTAAATTACGTAAGGATTACTTACCTAAAGAGGTATCATTGATTGTAGATGCATAACACAGGTGACTGAATCTATGTAGTTAGGTGAGGTAGGTATAATGTTGGCTTGAATTTAGAAACATGTTCACTTTCACCAGCAGTTCCAACTTATGCCTCAGATTTTTATTATGTTGGAAGTGTAGAATAACTTCGACATCCCGAAAACCCTACATCCCTAGTACTATCCCTACAATTAACAAGAAATGTTTAATTAAACAATTAATATATAATATAGGTTGCCTAAAAAGGAAAGCTGTTGTTATTAGCTGGGGTATGATAAAATTAATTTTTTATTTTCTAGAAAACAATAAAAGGTGAAGGATGAACGCAAGTATATATATATATAACTCATAGAACTTGTTGTTAGAAGACTCAAAACTTAGCTAGATCACATAAATTTGGTGCTAAATTTCTCCCTTAGCAAAGATATTCTTATATTGATAAATTATTATTGCATGAACTACAAATATGGTATGCGCCGATCTAGAAATTTGGGTCTCCAAAACTCAAAACTAAATGTAAACTGTTAAGCATTTTTACGACATTTGAAAGATTCGATATCTTAAAGAATTATGTCTTTTGATAAATTTAAATTATAGTAAATTTTTTTTAACAATGTTGATTTATTATCTTGCAGTAGTTATATGATGCCAAAGTAAAGCAATTTTTATAATTTTGTGTAAAATTTTAAGTTATATATCATATCTAATTGTTTATATCATAATTCTATGATTTCTAGGGTTGAATCTTGGAGACTCATGTGACAGTGGTGCAAGCAATAATTTCTAGAAGTTAGTATATCCATTTTAGGAAACATATTTTCTTAGTTCATACTAGATTTCCTCTCATAGCATATATATATATAGATGGATTTTTCTCCAGAAATTAAAGACAATGTATATATATATGAAGGAAATATAAACCTAACCGAAGGAAGCTTACTGCATGTTGCTTTAGTTCCAAGCATTTTGATTATCTATCCGTAATTAAAGCGTCTTAGATTTGTTGAACATAATACATTCCCATATATATATATATATATATATATAGAGTAGGGCTTATATGTATTTTTAAAAGTACAAGCCTAAATATGCTTGTAAATTTTAAACTATTGGATTTGCATTGAGATTTGTGCTATTTATTTTTTTTTTCTCTCTCTTTAGTTGATTTTATAATAGCATAAATCTCAATGTAAATCCAATGGTAAAAAATTCACAAACTTGTGCTTTTAAAAGTATATAAACTCTACTATATATATATATATATATATATATATATATATATATATATATATATATATATATATATATATATATATATATATATATACATCATTTTCTAATTGCTTAAATTTTTAAAGAATAACTGTTGTTTTGTATAATTTAATTTGTATTAGAACAATAGCTCCTAAATTCGAATTCTGATAGATTCGTAGCATTATTTAATTTTCTTCCATTTAATGTCTCGAGTCCAAGCATGAAGAGTAGTGTTGAACTTAAATATGTAACTATTGTTCTCTAAGATCCCGTTTGGTTCGAGAATAAATTTAAAAGATATAAATTTTTTTATACCTGGGATAGGGTATAAGTTCAGGAATAAGTAGGAACAAAATTAATTTTATATTTGGATAAAAATTAAGTTGTTTTTTGAAAATAAAAAAAATAGCGTTTGGATAGTTAGATTGGAAGAGTGAGAATAAGAATAATTATAATTTTAAAATACTAATATTTTATCTAATTAATTAATATAAAATATTAATTAAATAATAATTAATATAAAATATTAATTAAATAATAATTAATATTTGTATAAATTAAAGTTTACATTTTAGCGTTTAAATAGTACCATCTAATTTTTTAATTTATTAAAAATTAAAATT
This sequence comes from Tillandsia leiboldiana, assembly GCA_029204045.2. Taxonomy (NCBI): domain Eukaryota; kingdom Viridiplantae; phylum Streptophyta; class Magnoliopsida; order Poales; family Bromeliaceae; genus Tillandsia; species Tillandsia leiboldiana. The sequence continues at coordinate 54,265,075 of CM055063.1, read as the reverse complement.
AAAAATTTAAATATTTGTATAAATTTTAAAATTTTAAAAATTTAAAAATTAAAAATTAATAAATTTTAAAATTTTATAAATGTATTAAAAATGAAAGTTAAAAATTTAAAAAGTTATAAAATTTAAAATTTCTCTAAATTTAAAAATTTAAAAATTTAAATTTTAATTGTCTCGAAAAATATGTAAAAGATGATGTAAAAATTTTAATTTTTAAATTTGTATAAAATAAAAAATTTCTATAAAAAATTTAAAAATTTAAAAATTTATATATAAAAAATTTGTATAAATTTCAAAATTTTAAAATTTTTAAAATTTTTAAATTTATAAAAAATTAAAATTAAAAATTTTAAAATTTATAAAATAAAAAAAATTTAAATTCAAAATTTTATAAATTTAAAAAATTTAATTTAAATTAAAAAAAATAAAAAAAAAAAGGATGGAAACAAGGTTGTTCCCATCCGGAAACAACCTTATTCACACCCATGGGAGAAATTATTATCCCCCTCTTTAACGGGCTATTCTGGAATAGCCCGTTAAGAAGCGGGGATAATAATTCCCTCAATTATTTTTTTTTTTTATTTTTTATTTTTTTGTGTGTGTTTGGAAGATAAAAGGGGATAACCATTTTATCCTCCCTTTATCCTCCAACCAAATGGGATCTAACAACTTAAGTTTTTGAACAATTGTTTCACATAATTTAACTAAGTTAATGGTCAAAATAGAACTCTAATTTTTTTTCATTAGCACTACAAAAATGGTCCTAAGAAATTTCAAAGCAGTTTTCTTTTTGACCACATTAAACTAAATGCCATTGAATTATTCAAGATATATATAAGGGCTTTTGGAAGAAAGGAACAAATCCACTGCTCCGAGATTGTAGCCAACAAATAAAGTAGTTAAAATGAGCTATTAACCCCAAAAGTGGAAGCACAAATTTTTAGTTATTATTTTTGCTGCAATTTGCATAATTTATTAAGCTGATTCAAATAATAAAGTTATTAATACTTTTTGAATTAATAATGAATCTAGTTAAAGAATATATATTTTTGATTTTATACAAGCTCTAATTAAGTAAGTTAAAATTGTTCAGGATCAACAATCAACCATATAAATTAATCAACCATGCAGCAACTTCTCTTCACGTACGGTTCACTACAAACCTGCTACTGTGACCTGTGAGCTTATACTAAATATATGCTAAATATATAGTACATGTCCATAAAGAGCCACGAAATCTATAAACCGTTGATTCGCTGATACAAATTGTTAAAAAGATTGAGAAAAACTGATTCAGCCATAAACGAATATGATACGAAGACTCAGCAAATGGAGCTATATATTATATGTACAACCTCTAAACTTCAGGATAATGATTTGGGTCTATCAAAGTACTGTTTTTATTGGCTATTGATATATTAGTAACTAATCCAGTACATATTAATTGTTGGCTTAGAAGGGACAACATTTTATCATTTGAGGAAAGGTCGAGTTGGATCGGATTATGTTCGAAGTGGCGAGAGATTTGGTTTAAAGGAGTCAGTATCTTGCTATGTGACGGAAGGTCAGGTTGGACAGAATCACAATTGAGATATATGAACGCGAAGGATCAAATTGGGCCAAGTTATATTCAAAGTAGCTAGAGACTAATTGGAAGGTCAGTATCTTGCTATGTAATGGAATGTCAGATTGGACAGAATCACAATTTAGATTCATCGACGCGAAGGGTCAAATTGGGCCAAGTTATATGTACAACCTCTAAACTTCAGGATAATGATTTGGGTCTATCAAAGTACTGTTTTTATGGGCTATTGATATATTAGTAACTAATCCAGTACATATTAATTATTGGCTTAAAAGGAACAACATTCTATCATTTGACGAAAGGTCGAGTTGGATCGGATTATGTTCTAAGTGGCGAGAGATTTGGTTTAAAAGAGTCAGTATCTTGCTATGTGACGGAAGATCAGGTTGGACAGAATCACAATTGAGATCCATGGACGCGAAGGGTCAAATTGGGCCAAGTTATATTCAAAGTAGCTAGAGACTAATTGGAAGGTCAATATCTTGCTATGTAATGGAAGGTCAGATTGGACAGAATCACAATTTAGATTCATGGACGCGAAGGGTCAAATTGGGCCAAGTTATATGTACAACCTCTAAACTTCAGGATAATGATTTGGGTCTATCAAAGTACTGTTTTTATGGGCTATTGATATATTAGTAACTAATCCAGTACATATTAATTATTGGCTTAAAAGGAACAACATTCTATCATTTGACGAAAGGTCGAGTTGGATCGGATTATGTTCGAAGTGGCGAGAGATTTGGTTTAAAAGAGTCAGTATCTTGCTATGTGACGGAAGATCAGGTTGGACAGAATCACAATTGAGATCCATGGACGCGAAGGGTCAAATTGGGCCAAGTTATATTCAAAGTAGCTAGAAACTAATTGGATCGAATCATATTCGAGACGTATAGCACAAACGATCCAACATACATGACGTCTCTTGGACACTGGGACCCTTTATGAACCAATTGCAAATGCCTTCATATCATATATTCCTAATGGATGGACTGTAGCAGTATTCTAAATTTAAACCTATAAGTTCAAACACTTTAGTTTTCGTAATTACTATTTTGTATGGTTCTATTCTTCAATTATTATTATTTTTTCAATTATTGAATACCTACCAATACGCGTATTAATTAAGCTATTGTAAAATAGGATTATAATTAGAACTTAGAAAAGATCTGCATGAACTATATATCTTGCTGGAGTAGTCTTGCACACACAACTTTACTTAATTGTAATTAATAAATAAATGTAACTCTTGCGCAAAAAGAATAGCAACAAAATTCTTTTGTAAGTACACCTACGATAACAACAACGACAACAACAACAACACCACATACAACAACAGGAGACCTCACACTTGACCTTAGATCGCATTTATATGCCACCAAAGCTTCCACGCGCGTAGCCACCAACATTTCTAGGGCAACTGCTATATTCTCCAGTTTAGGTCTGATAGGCCCAACAAAACTAGAAAAACCCTAGAAGAAGTTTCTCTATACTTTTAGTATACTTGTTTATTTTCAAAGTAAAAATTATTTACAGATAATAAGCACAAGCTCAAATATGCTTGTGAATTTTTTTTCTTGAATTTGTATTGAGATTTGTGCTATTTATTTTTTCTTTCTCTCTTTTTAGTTGACTTTACAAAAGTACAAATCCCAATGCAAATTCAATGGTAAAAAATTCACAAGCATATTTGAGTTTGTATTTTTGAGAGTATATAAGCTCTACTCTCTCTCTCTCTCTCTCTCTCTCTCTCTCTCTCTCTCTCTATATATATATATATATATATATATATATATATATATATATATATATATATATATATATATATATATATATATATATATATATATATATATATATATATAAAACTTAGTTGTAATAGGTCATGTCTCGATTTTGCTGAATATAAAATATATAAATACTTCTTTCTAGTGATTTAAACTTAAGTTAATTATTAGAGAACAACGATGATTTCATGTAATTAAATATGAGTGATCCTATCATGTTTCTTTTTTGAGGGAAAGGCAGCATGCTGCCGCTTCATTCATTGGAGGTATGAATTTAGCTATAAGGGTCGAGACAGCGAGGTCTCGGAAGGAAAAAAAAAAAAAAACCGACCCTGCGCTGTCTCTTCCATCGCATTTACGGGGCGGTGCACAGCAAAGCCTTTCGGGTTTCTTACAGCTTTGGTCGTGATGGCTGGAGGAGGAGATGATGCCTGGCAGGTTTCACCGCTAGCAACACTTGGACAGAATGTCGCTTCAGAGCCTAACCGACATTCTGTCAGGCGTCCGACTTTCGAATAGAAGGGACTCTTTCAAATGGAGATGGTCAATTCAGAAACCTTCACGGTGGAATCAATGTACTGCTTTCTACAGGACTCTGGCGTGCGCGAGAGAAGCTTTCAGAAACTTTGGGTTATCAATACCCCTCTGAAAGTCAAAATCTTCATCTGGTTGGTTCTTAAAAGAAGGTGCTCACTTTGGACAGGCTACTTAAATGGGGGTGGTCCGGGAATATCAATTGCATCTTTTGCACTTGCCCTTCGAAAACCGCGGATCACCTTTTCGCTTCTTGCGCCTTCGTGCGCCTTCTGCTGGCTTGCCTACTACCCAACAATGCAACTGCCCGATGCGAGGCCTCAGTGAAACTGCTGTGGGATGCTTGTGCGATTAGTGGGAGCTCCTGCGAGCAGGGGGACCTCACCGCTATCGCGGCTGCTTGGTGGGTCGTCTGGCTGAAACGGAACAACAGGAGGTTTTCGTCGGTCTCTTGCCTCCCGGATCAACTCTGCACCTCAGCACGCGCTTTGGCTCTACCTTGGGCTTCGGCCTACCCCTGATTTCGATCCTATCATGTTTCTAGTTTAATTAAGTTCGCGTTTTGAATCTATTAAAAAATTTCAAATCCAGACGTAAGAACAACGGTCATTTCATATAATTTAACCAACTTTATAATTTTTTAATTTTAATGAACAATTTTATTAGCTAGTCAAACTAACAACTTATCAAACTATATATTATATTTAATTATTATGTCATTCTCATTCTTGAAATGAATAAAATTCCCAATTGATTTGATAAGACTCACTTCAAAGTAATTAACAATGAATTTGAAAGTGCCAACCAAAAAAAAAAAAAAAAGAAGAAAATTGAAGTTCGAGGGCTAATTTATCATAATTAGCTAGAGGTCCTCCATATACATATTTATTTATTTATTTTACTCATTTACAACTCCATTTAATTATAACTATATACAAAAGCATCGTAGCAACGTCTTTTTGAAGCCACTTGTGTTCTATTTGATAGCTAAGTTTCCTCTGAATACATCTCTCGATCTTATCTCTCTCTCTAAATATATAAATACATAGCAAGTATACGTACGTGCATATAATATTTTGTCACGTATATGGACTTTTAAGAATAATAATAATATATACTACATATGAGTGAGATGGGTTGGTTATAAGTAGACGTTGTAGGTTAGAAACATCAGAGGGATGTCGAAAGCGGAACGGAATTTTACCCCACCAAGCAACCCCACCCCCTCTCTCTCTCTCTCTCTCTCTCTCTCTCTCTTGCTTAATTATAATATAATATATAAACCATTTGTTAGCCCACACATAACATCAAATTAACTCTTGGTGTAACGATCTCCTAACTCTCTATCTTCTCTCTCACTAACGAGAATAAGCTCTTCAAACTTACCTGCCCCACAAATCTTTCCTTTATCACTCGCTCTTTGTCCTCTTCTCAATATATATATAGCTTAATATATATAACTTATTCTTTATCTTTGTTTATATATGAGTCCTTAATTTCCACCATAAAGGAGAATCTCAAGATACAAAGAGCTCCTTGTTATATACCTCTTTGTTAATGTTGAGTTAATATCCAAGTATTACAAGAAACCAAAAGGAGAGGTTTAATTTATTGGTACATATATAGTTTGTGCTTAATCTTAGGATTAGATGTGCACCAGAGGCCATTGGCGACCGTCCGAGGATGAGAAGCTCAAGGAGTTGGTCGCGCGCTACGGCCCTCATAATTGGAACGCCATAGCGGAGAAGCTTCAAGGCCGATCAGGTGTGATTTATAGTTAGTTTCTTCTATAATTAATCTTACTGCGTAATTAATTTGATCTAACATGCATGTGTACATGATATATAGATGTAGTTTTCTTGATTTTGTTATTGATTGGTTTCCTTAAGTCTTTTGGTAACATATTTGAACATAAGATATTGATTCGATACGCATGTACATATATATGTATGTATATATTTCATGAGTTGAAGAGAAGTAACATATGATATATATATATTTATGTTGAATTTGAGCAGGAAAGAGTTGTAGGCTGAGATGGTTCAACCAACTAGACCCGAGGATCAACCGGAGTCCATTTACGGAGGAGGAGGAGGAGCGGCTTCTCACGTCGCACAGAATCTACGGAAATCGGTGGGCCATAATTGCCAGGCTCTTTCCAGGGCGAACGGACAATGCGGTGAAGAACCATTGGCATGTGATCATGGCGCGACGATGTAGAGAGAGGTCGAGGCTTTCCTCGAAGAAAGCCTCAAATGGCCTATTTATCGAAGATGAAAAACTTATAAAACAAGGTTTTGAGGGGAGATTCGGGTGGAAGGATAGGGTTTCATCGATCGAGAAGAATCGCGACTTTCAAAATGGAAAGGAGCTCTATTCGAAGATCCATGGCTATTTTCCTAGCACTAGTGAAGGTAAAAAAGAACAAAAGGAGGGGGGAAATCTCTAATTTTATGTACATATTACGATGATCATACACAAATACTATTTATATATACTGATTTGCCATACTTTTTGTTGCAGATACGAATAGCTCGGTCGAGTTTTATGATTTTCTCCAAGTAAACAATGACTCGAGTGACACGAAGTATCATTCGAGCATCGAGGAGCAAGAGGAGAACGAAGATAACAGCGGTGGCGGTGTTGCCCCATTCATAGATTTCCTAAAGGTTGGGAATTCTCCAAAATTAGCAGAGAATATATAGATAAAATGGCTTGATATATATATAGTTCACACTGATAGGTTCACAGAACATATATATATATATATATATATATATAGCCCTAACATCTTGGCACCTCTTTTAGAGGATGTAAAAAGCTATACTAAGCTTAACTTATAATTGAACATATTGCTGATGAAGAAATTACGCAATAAGGAGGAAATGAAGATTATTCTCTATGAGAAGTCGAGAGTCTACTCCTTAATTGGTACGTATTTGCTCAAACTTGTGATGTGATACCAATGAATTAGCCCATCAACTTAAAATTAAAGAAAGGGTATATTAATTCCTCATATGATATACATATATATATTTATCTCTTTCTGAGTTCTTAATACAAATACATGTATTTGGTCTTAAGATTCAGAATAAATTAATAAGCTTAGAATCTTATAAAGAAGACTATTTTGGCATTTATGAAAGCTTCATTTGCTTTTATAGTTAGTTTTATTTGGGCTCAACCTTTTGCCAAGCTCAAGAATATAAATGTGAGAATGGTATAATTCAATATATATATGATTTTAATGGAAGAATTTGGAAGCATGCAAGATGTTTTTCTTCCATATTGCAAAATCATTTCAGGCAAAACTTATGATATTAAAGAACGGCCTAACTAATTAACTTCTATTGAAATTCTCGCTTCTTGGAATAAAAGAAAAGCTAAGCTATATTTCAACAGTCGCAATCAACAATTTTCGTTCATAATACTTGTGCTACAACTTGCTCGACATCTGGTTTTGCAGTAAACAAGCAAATGATGATTTGGACATGAATTAATTAATTGTATGTGGTTAAATGTTATCTTTCATTGTTAGTATCACCAATAGATAAGTATGATGTTTAATCTCACATCAACTCTTTCGAAATTCCCCTTGAATTCCTTTATGTCTAAGACACTACACAATTTGATGACTACAACTACAAAAAGAAGAGTAAACATCCTCAGTTGCTGTCGATCGGTCGTTTACACCATTCCACTAAGCAATTGGAATGTTCTTCACGGTTCTAATTGTAGGTGATAAGCTTTATGGTGTCATATATATGTTTCATCAGATACTTTCACTCAGAAAAAGCAATTATAACGACGCAGCGACTTTCGAATAAGACGGTTAACAACTACAGCAATTTACATCAATGTATGTTCATTTCTCTAAAGTTAATTATCATAGGCATGAAAATTTATGTTGTAGTTATCTTGTGTTTACGTCATACGCAAAAAACCTTTTAGGTACCTAATGATGTTATTCAAAGTTGGTATGTACTTTTCACTGTGAACTAGTCAAGTTCTATTTGTGTATATAGGCAGCCTTGAGATATACACTAATATTTTCTGTTCTTGAATATTTATACTCAATTAAGTTTTCTGTATTTGAATCGAAATAACAATGCAAAATCATCTATGAATTTTATGCTCTTTACAATCTTATATAGAAGAGAATATATAGGTGTGCCACAGCTTTAATTCATGTGGTTTGTGCTCACCCTAATGTTAAAATTAATATCAAATTGCACATATTCAATCCATATGGTGTGACATTTCTAGGATTTGGAATAGTCCTAGCGCTAAACCTTTTAATCCGGTAATAATATATTGGGTGGTGGTTAGGCTCAAGAAGTTAGAAGAGTTAAGCGTGTTAGGACTAAAGTAATCCTAGGATGGATGACTCCTTGGGAAGTGGGGCGTCATAGTTGGTAGTAGAGTCGATCACCGATCAGAAATGTGAGATAAATCTTGGTTAAGCCAGATTGGTTATATAGCGGGCGGAGCACGACTCCCCGTGTCATGCCCCAGAATTTAAAAGCGGTCTATTTTTTTATATATATAAATCAGAGTTGAGAAATCAATCTCCAGGACGCGAGCAGATCCGCCACGCGCATAAAAAATTTTCGGTCTAAACGGATAGAATTTTTTCTATACACGCACGACTAGATAAGTATAATAGAGCTACTAAATATAAAATAATCATGATCTTGAACAACTAACTATAACTAAATAGTCCAATCATAATAAGTCAACAACTACTAAAATCCATAATCACCAAACATGATCCAACGTCCAAAAAGAAGACTAATTAAACAGTATGATAAAGTCACTGCTAGCATGATAGACATTAAGCAAATATACTAATTAATCTCATAGTAAATAAAGAGTATGGTGGCAGGTTAGCTATCTAGCTAACATCTAGGCCGGGGACAACTCTACTGCGACGACTCACATCACCGTCCCAATATCTTGCCACCTAACGGACCTAAAAAGTGGGTCACCAAAGAATGTGAGATACAACTGAATGTATTTCAGTAGGTACAAGAGTTGGGGATCAGCAAGTCGTACCTACTAGTATACAATAATCAACGGATATATATATTAAAATTAGTAGGCAGGTATGAAAGCTGGTAAAATGACAAGTATAACAATCATAAAGTTGTATCAAAGAGCTGTATATAAGATACTAATAATCATGTAATGAAAGCATATTATAACAAATATGTCAGTAATGAATAATGGAGTAGGAATAGTAAGAAACTATGCATTAATGCAGGAATCCAAATACCTAATCAATATCACTATTGGTCATGAGGATCTCAGGCTAATGCCATAATCGACACCTATCGGGCTGACATATAACCATGCACCCACTCGATGTTATCTGGGGCTCAGGGGTCAAAAAAGACCACTCTACCGGTAAATAACACCATAACGGGAGTCAGTTCGCTGGTGTACGTGAAATGAACAGCTGGTGCTAAGGCGATTATAATAATGATACTCAAGCTCGCGATCTAAAGACCAGAAAGACGACAATAAGTCGGGAACTCCCAAATGGTATACTAAACCACAGTATCATCATCTCATGCAATATAACAATAAAAGGAGATGGTACAGTACAATGTCATATCTCATGCAACATATTAGCTATCTAATGACCAAACAAGCATGCACTATAAAGTCCTAAGGTAGAACGGTAATAAAAAAATAATATGAAATCAAAGCGAAAAAGGACCAGGGCTAGCAAGATCACAGGATCGAGTCCGATCGAGTATAGTACCCAGTGAGGTGATACTATGCTAAGCTCGAATCGAAGTATCCACCTCATTGTAGGCAATCCAGGAACCCGCTACTCAGCTCTTGTGGTGGCTCCTGGCTGCTCGGGCCTAAACCAAATCCATAGGTCAGTCACACTCTCACACACCCAACCCACTTACTCACGATGTATGAAATGACTAAACTACAGACTTATATCTAACTCCCGGAATACGCCGAAATTATCGGTAATCCGTCGATCGACCGATAATGGTCCGAATAGTGTTCATAAGCTACCGAATTTAGCAAAACTTCACCTACTGCCATGGAATGCTCCATTTTAGGTGTCGAGCAACAGCAACTAACATCGTGCTAATTTAAATTCAAATACTGCCATAATCAACGAGATATCGCTCGGAAATGCCGATTTCGGCTCCGGAAATTTCCAACGTGAATCGGAGATCACTAAATCAACCAGGATAGCGTCAGGACCAGCTAAGAACACTTGGCGATCAACAATAATCTACTAACTTGTTCGGGTCGCGGATTTCACACCTAAACGACGATAAACTGGCGATTTCGTCGATTTATGACTCGTAAATCGATTTTACTCTAACAAAAGCCATTAGACATTGAGCAAATAATTCAGAAATCACATGCACACTACCCGAGGCAGTCTAAGTGGTTATAATTACATCTAGACCCCTATGGTTCCATAAAATTGCATAATAACACCACAAATAGGGTTTCTAGGTTTGTTGCCTTGATCCAAATACTTTCGGACTGAACCGGGGGTGTTAGGAGATAGGCATCGACTTACTAAAACCTGTGTTGGTTGTCTGAGGTGTGCCCGAAGTCTGGAAAAATCCTAGGGCCAACCTACACATTGATAAAGAGTTCAACTCACGAGTTTTGCACAATCAGCCATAACTAACCCTAACGGAGGTGAGCATTATGCTCAGAAGGGTCCAAAGGTTCGAGGGATCACTTTACTGCAACCACAGAGTTGCTGGAAAGATGGCCGAAGTAAGGTGGCCCAAGTTCAAGAATACCAAGGGAAAGAGGTTTATGTAGTGAGAATACTATAGAGGTCCAATTATAACAACCAAGTCAAAAGAAGTGCTAAAAATCACTTGGATTTCTTTAACAGGCTTGGGTCTAGAGGGGCAAGGAAGGCTGGCAGTGGCTTGAGGGGGTCCAGAGGAGTGCCGAGAGTTCCACCAGGTCCGGCGCCGGCGACCAGGAGCGGTGGTTGACTGGAGCAAAGGCTTGCGGCCGTACCTAGGGCAACATTGGAGAAGTTGGTGCTCCGGTAGCAGGAAGATGCAACCAAGGGCGCCGGGTGGTTGATCTCGATGAGAGAAAGCCAACTAGGTGCCTTGTCGGCGGTAGGAAGCGGCGGCGGCAGGTGGCGGACAGCGGAGCTCGGCCAAGATCAAGAAATAGGAAATTAGGGTTCCCTTTTTCAGCATTGCGGTTGAGCGAAGGGGCTCAAGGCCTGGTATGGAGGTTCCTCAGGACCAGTAGAAGGTAACCCAACACCTCTGACTCGACGGCAACCTGTGGCGACGGCGCGGGAAAAAAATCAACCAAAACTAGGGTTCTAACCAACTTAATGCTACCCGCGGCTAGCAACGTCAAGTCCCGTGTCGGGGCTGCACAGGGGTGAGGAAGCCGGCAAGGTGCTTTAAATGCCAAAGAAAAGAAGAGAGGGGACTCGAGTTTACCTCAGATCCGAGGAACAAGAAAAGAAGGAAAACTTGCATTTTTCGGCGTCGTGCGGCGGTAGCAGGTGACCAGGTTGCTCGGGGATGACCTTCTGAAGATAAGGGAGGCCACAGGGAGCTCTGAATGCAGTTGGGTGGAGTTTTGTGATCCTACTTCCTCCCAGACCCGAAAACCAAGAAGAAGATGTGAGGTTTTTCTCTTTTCCGGCGATGACTGCCGGCGATCGACGTCTGCAGGACTCGAAAAAAAAGGAGGAGAGAGGAAGGAAGCGCAGGGGAGGCAAAGGCTAGGTTTAGATATGTGTGTCTAGGGTTTCCAAAGAGTCCTTTTAATATGCATGAAAATAATGTTAAAAGGTCTATCAATCCTTAATATTTAGACTTAGGTCCATTACTGTAGATGTGTCTTGCGTTGAGGCCCTTCCACGTGCGTTTTCGCACAATTCAATGCATAAAATATTGTCTTTTTTTTGTAAAAGTATAATTTAAAAATAGTATTTTTCACATTTTTCCTTGGTTTTAGCTCGCCGAATTTGAAAACGGACATCACCACGTCGTTAGCTCGACGAGACCATTCAGATAACGATTTTGTTTCGTTACATTTAAACCTTGTTAGGTTAGGTTAGTCATTTCTTTAAGGATACCCTCGAAATTTCGAATTATAAAAATTTTAGAAAATCAATTTCAAATTTAAATTTCACAGTATTACACTCCGGCCGATGATCGTTGTGGGTGGAGCGTAGCTCTCCGCGAGGTCGGCTAAAGGCTAGCAAGATGAGTCTCACATCGCCTGATGTTTGTTAATGTGTTTAAGCCTGACGAGGAATCCCTAGCTAGGATTTGAAATAGTTCTATATACTAGATGTAGTAGAGTTAAATCTCTTGACCCAGCTATAGCATGTTGAACAGTAGTTAGGCTGAAAAGATTAAAAGAGTTAACTATATTAGGATTAGAATAGTTTTAAAATTGATAACTCCTTAGAAAGTAGGGCTTCTCGTATGATTTGCACTCACCCTAATCTTAAAAATCCATGTGATATTTGGTCACCCTATTCCAAAAGATTTTATTACTTCATAATAGGCAGTGGATGAAGAAAATGAATTCCAATTTATATTGCAAAATTAAAGTTTGATTTTTTTTTTTTTTTTCTCCTCCATTATTGCATTTGATGAGGTAAAATGACAAAGATATGATCAAAAGTCACTCTCTCGCAATTGTCCAAGTTATGATACACGTACGGAAAGCTACTTTTAAATAAGATCTTCAAATGCTTTCTCCAAGTGCATGCCCGTTGTTACCGTTCTAATTAATTAATTAAATGATCTAGCGCAAGTTGAGTCTCTTCCTACGCATTCTCTGTTGATCTCTTTATTTAATTTGCGATCCTCCCTAGTTAGGCTGTGCTTGGTTCCATGATTAAATCCTAACATAGTTTTTTGGGCATAATATTTTTTTTTTTTAAAAAATAATATACTATTGCTTCATTTATTTAGAAGATGAATTTAACTACAAAATGAGATAATAGGATATTATAGACAAAAAATATATATATATATATATATTACTTAGCACACTACAACAAAATTATGCTATAGCACTACAACAAAATTAGATTATAGGGATACATGTTTGTGGCACTTTTATATAAGTGCCCTATCTATATTCCACCTATATCCAAAATTAGGTTATAGGGACACATTTTTGAGGCACATTACAAAAATATGTCGCTATACACCCTAACGACAGCACATATAACAACACTTACAATAAGTGTCGGTATTTTTGCCAGCGACACTTTTTTTAGATTTTAGAAATACTTAAAAGTGTCGCTATAGTCTAATTTTGTTGTAGTGTAGCGACACTTTTAAGTGTTTCTAAAATCTAAAAAAAATGTCGCTGGCAAAAATAACGACACTTATTATTAGTGTTGCTATATGTGCCGTCGCTAGGGTATATAGCGATACATTTTTATAATGTGTTCCAAAAATATGTCCCTATAACATAATTTTGAATATGAATGGAATATAGATATGACACTTATATAAAGTGTCACAAACATATGTCTCTATAATTTAATTTTATTGTAGTGACATAGTATCCCATAGATCTATCCCTATAGCAACAAAGCTGTTTTTTCTCGAAAATTTTGTTATTCCACGCTAATCAAATAATTCATCACGCCATAATAATGCAATTATGAATGATCTCTTATTAGGTAACAGACACTCCAATAAACAATAAAAGTCAATCTCAAAAATATGGTCAGCTTTTAATCAAAAAAAAAAAAAATATATGGTCAGCCATCTCAAGCTCATCCGTACAAAAAAAACACCCCTCCTGCCCTTGCTTTCCTTTTTTTCTTTTTTCTTTTTTTTTTTTTTTTCCTGTTGCCTCCCCTTTCTAATCAATTGTTAATGTTTTTTGTTTAAAAATTAGTCAGATAAAAATTTTAACTTTTAGGCAAAATTATCAATTAAATGTTAATTTCTAAATTTTTCAGTTAATAAAATACTTTTTTATAGTAAAAAAATGGTGTTATATTTTTTACACTCTTTCATAAATATTTTGAAAATCTGATACTCGCTCTGATACCAGATGCTGAGAATTCGTAACCCGGTACTCGTTTCGATACCAATTTTTAGGATTCCACAATAAAAATATAAAATCGAGTTTTTACTATAAACACATCTCCTTAATAAAAATTAAACCCGATATAATCAAAAAACAAAAAAAATCAAACCAAAAATATTAATAAAATAAAATTTATTAACCAAAATAAAAAAATACAGATAATTTTTTTTTTAATAGAGTGGTTTCAATCTGAGTTTTTTTTTTTTTTTTTTTTTGAATCTCGCTTATTTTTCTCTCATCTTCTATTACACTTACTTCTCTCTTCGTACACCTGTGCAAACTAAAAATTAATTTTTTTTTTCTCTCTCTATTTCGGGTACGGATGCCACCCGAAAACATCTAATTAATCCACCCCATATATAGTACGTACACCACCCCAGAAGCCACTAACTAATCCATTATCCATCCCATGCATTATATAATGCACATAACGAGTATAATTAAAAATTTTACTCTAATTAATATTTAAATTAAAATTAAATTATTTTTAATAAATTTAAATATTATTTTAATCTAATTAAAATTTAATTATAAATCTAATCAAATTTTAAAAATGCTTGCATATTTTTATCTTCCCGATTTGTTTTTTTGAAAAACATGAACTAAAAAAAAAAAAAAAAAAATCTCATTTTTCGTTTCCATATTTACTAGCCCGAAACTTATTTCTTTTCATGGAAAACAATTATTTTAACCTACGTACTATGCATACTTAATTTCAAACAACTTCGCCATGTGTTCCAAGTACATCAATATATAATTAAGTAGATTTTAGCTTGTGTGGCTTAGCTTTGAGAAAATAATTTTTGTTGAATTCACTACAACAAAACTATAATATAGCGACACTTTTAAGTATTTCTAAAATTTTAAAAAAATACTGTTAACAAAAATATCGACACTTATAATTAGTGCCGTTATATGTGCCGTCGTTAGGACACATTATTATAAGGTGTCTTAAAAATATGTCCCTATAACATAATTTTAGATATAGATGAAATATAAATAGAACACTTGCATGTACAAAAATGTCATAAAGATGCGTCCCTATAACCTAATTTTGTTATAGTGATTTATTTTGGTTTCAAAAATTGCAGAATCCTTGAAGAATTGCTTTTAGTCACAAGCTCTGTAGAATGTTTGAATGAGTTTGTCAGAAAAGTACTTTTTTTTTTTTAAATGATTTTGTAAAATTTTTTAGCAGATTTTCTAAAGTAATTTTATAAAATTTAAAATTTAAATTTAGATTTAAAATTTAACGTCTTATTTTTCAGGAGGATCATCCATCAAAAAATTATTTTGTGCATTACTTTTCAAATAAAAAAAAATGAGTGTGTTACTTAAAAACTGATAAAATAAAAGATTATAGTTTAATCTTTAAAAAAAAACAACTGTTACATATAATTTTACATGATATTAAAACAGAAAATCCTAAATTTTTCTAATAATTTAATTATTTTAAAAATAACAATTATTTCAATTTTGAATTTTTTTTTTCTGTTTTAAAATTATATAAAAGCGGGCATTCCAAGATGAATTTTCAAAGTAAACCTTGCATGTTTCTCCTCCAACAGAAATTCTTACAATTATTGTCTTACTGAATAAATAAAACATTTAAACTCTACCATTCAAAATCATAAAAATAAATGAGTTTACCTAACACCCAAACTAGACTTTGACGTATATGTGCAGTAACCAGCTATTTAACTAACAAGTGTTGATAGAAATAGTGCATTCATTAACGTAATTCATCTCAATATTAAATTTATTATTGGTCTCATGTTCTTAGTTCTACGGTGAATTGCATTTTCACTTAATTTTTTGAACTCATTTAATTTATTAGGCTCTCAGAGAGAGAGAGAGAGAGATATTACTTTAAGGGCTGCAGTTTAGGGATGGTAATTCAGCTCGCTGTTCGTGAACCAGCTCGTGTTCGACTTGAAATGAGCTCGAGATCGAATCGCTCATTTAGTAAACAAGCCGAACACGAGCCGAATTTTTCAGCTCGTTTAATAAACGAGCCGAACACGAGCCGGGATCAGCTCGCTCGTGTTCGGCTCGATAACAACTCGAATATATATATATATATATATATATATATATATATATATATATATATATATATATATAGTCCGTCTATAATACTATCGATAGTACCAAATAATTGGTACTATCAAGTTTTCTGCCGTTGGATGAAAAGATATGCGGTTGGGATTATAGTGGTCCCCTAAGATTTTTACTATTCAACCAACCAGCTAGTAAACCCTAGGGGACCACTATCATCTTAACCACACATTTTTTGATCCAAAGGCTAAAAACTTGATAGCACCAATGACTTGGTGCTATCGATAGTATTCTAGTCTAATTATATATATATATATATATATATATATATATATATATATATATATATATATATATATATATATATATATATATATATAGTTGGGCTGGAATGCTATTGATAGCACCAACCCAACTTTGCCACCCATTTTGTAGCCATTGGATCGCATTGAGATCCGTGTAGGCTCTTTAATGAAAAAAAGAGAAAAGAAAAAGTAAAAAGAAAAAGTAAAAAGTAAAAAATTTTTCTTTTTAATTAAATGACTTGTACGAATCTCAATGCAATCCAATGGATACAAAGTGGGTGGCAAAGTTGGGTTGGTGCTATCAATAGCATTCCAGCCCAACTCTATATATATATATATTACTATTTAGATTTTAGGCTATTAATTTTTTTGTAAATTTTAATTATTAAATTAAAATTAAAATTTTTTATTTTTTTTTCAACTTTACACCTAATATTAAGAATGCAAATCAAACTTGTTGTTCGCGAGCAAGCTCGTGTTCGGCTCGTTAATAAACGAGCCGAACATGAGCCGAATTTTTCAGCTCGATATTTAAACGAATTAGCTCGTGTTCGGCTCCTTTATCCGAACACGAGTGGACCCCAACTCGCTCGTGTTCGGCTCGTTGACACCCTACTGCAGCTCCACCACCGTAGCCTTGGTACTGAACCGCATGCATCATGGTCGAGATCCAGATCGAGAGAGAGAGAGAGAGAGTTGTTGAAGGCGATCACAAGCGTATGGGCTTTGTAGTTGAAGATCACAAGCGTATGGGCTTTATAGTTAAATAAAATTCACGTGCTTTTATTTTTTCTAAAAAAAAAAGAGTCAGAGTATTAAGCAAACAATTATTTCCACCTTTGAAATTGAAAATTTAAAAGAAAAAAACTATTAGCCACAAGGAATTAATCTTGTGGGAGAGTTATTGCCTGCACTGGGTTTACAAGTATGTTCTATATATATTAATTGTATCTCTAAAATGTTGCAATTGATACTTCAAATTGAAAAAAAAAAATCAAATAATTATAAAATTTAAATATTAATTTTTTATAAATAAAAAAAACCACCTTTTCTTTACGGTTGATTATTGATATAATTTATTCCTTACCAATATATTTTTAGATCTTATGATATATATATATATATATATATATATATATATATATATATATATATATATATATATATATATATATATATATATATATATATATATATACTCTCAAAAGCACAAGTCTAAATGTATTTGTGAATTTTTTACCATTAGATTTGTATTGGGATTTGTATTTTTGTAAAGTCAACTAAAAAGAGAGAAAGAAAAAGTAAATAGTCCAAATGTATTTGTGAATTTTTTACTATTAGATTTGTATTGGGATTTGTATTTTTGTAAATCAACTAAAAAGAAAAAAAAAAAAAGTAAATAGCACAAATTCCGATGCAAATTCAATAGTAAAAAATTCGTAAGCATATTTGAGCTTGTGCTTTTGAGAGTATATAAGCTCTACTCTCTCTCTCTCTCTCTCTCTCTCTATATATATATATATATATATTACATGTTATATTTATGGAATTGGATTTTAAATTTAGTGTATTATTACTCATCAAAAATGATGTATATAAGACGATGGATACACAGGTGCAGGCAAAATTTCTTGATGCACATACTTAACAGCTATTTAAAAAAAAAAAAAATTAAAACAAATATGTTGGGTAGAGAGAGTGGTTGGGTTAATGTACAAGTATATATAATCTGCCGCGTTTATTTTGGCTCGAACTAGATTTGGACTAGATTTCGAGCAGGCTCAAATTAATTATGAAACAAAATATGTTATTTTCGAGTTTGGCTCGAAATTTAATTCGATTCGAATTCGATCTGTTTTTTTTTTGAGCTAGGCTCAAGCCGTGTTCAAATTAATTTCAAATTGTTCGATTCGAAAATGCCCGTTTATGACTCAAATTTTTTTTCTTATTTATATTTTTAAAAATTTTAAAATATTTATTAATATTGCACTATAAATTTAACTATACTTATTATTATTGGCTAATATTATATTATATATAAACATAAGGTGTATTTGAATTAAAATATTTAATAAAAAATATTTATAATTATATATTATTAATAATATTAATATTATATATATATATATATATATATATATATATATATTATTTCGAGCCGAACACCAACGATTCTATGCTTAAAATTATTTTTGAACAAAAGTTTTTTATTTATTTTATATTTAAAATTAATTTTAAACAGGTTATCGTTAAGCCTATTTCGAATAGACATGCGTGGTGAGTTCTCTCTGCGCGCGAATCTACTGTTGCGTGAAAAGAACATGCATGTGGGGGCTCATATGGGACCCAATGAACTTGCAAATTATGATCACGGACCGCGCTACGCTGCGGATAAATAATATTTAAAATAATTAAAATATATAATTATTAAAATTTAAAATTTAAAAATTATAATTAAAAAATATATATAAAAAAATAAGTTATAAAGTAGTCTTATATACATATTTTCACTAATATTTTATTAACCTTTAAAGTTAAATTATATTAATAAATTTATTTTAAAATTTAATCAAATTTTTAGTTTTGATAGTTATTTTATAAAAAAAAAATTAACTTAATAATTTTTTAAAAAGTTGAAGTTGAAAATTTTATTTCAAATTTAAGAATTAATAAGAGTATTTTTATCGTGTTAAAATTAATGGGAGGCTAAGAAACTATTATATATACTTAGTATATATTAATATTTCATACACCACAACTTATATTAAATGATTAATATTCTAATATTAAAATTTAATTAAATATATATGATATATGAAATTTAATAATTTAAATTATATTTGATGAATTAATTTTAAAATTTCTATTAAAGAATTTTAGGCATGTGATGTATATACAAATATATATACTTGTTATGAAAATGTTAAATAAGATTCACTCATAATTTTTAAAAGAGAGAAGTATTTTTTTGCTTATATGCATACCAATATTCTATACACCATATATAATATTAGATAATTAATAAAATATATATGATATAATATATATAATATGAAATATTTAAATAATTTATTGTACTGTAAAAAATTATTTTAGATATATAGTTTAAACTTAGTTTACGGTACAATCTAAATTTTTTTATTAATATGTGGCAAATTTTTATTGGATTGTGCTTTAGTGTTGTGACCTATAGAGAAAGCCTACTTAAATATGTTGTGACCTATAGAGAAAGCCTACTTAAATAGAGAGAAGGAATTTTTGCTTGCACTTCATGCATACCAATATTCTATACACCACATATAATATTAAATAATTAATAAAATATTTGATAATTAATATTATAAAATAAAATATGATATAATATGAACTATTTAAATAATTTATTGTATATAAAAATTTATTTTAAATATATATTTTAAATTCGGTTTACGGTGCACTAGACCCATTCAATTTATTTTACTAATATGTGGCAATGTTTTATTGGATAATACTTAGTGACGAGGCAGCCTATTAAGAAGTCTATCCAAAACTTTATAATATTTGTATAGATAGAAAATATAAAAATTTATTTTAGATATATATTTTAAATTTGATTTACGGTGCACCAGGCATATTCGATTTTTTTTACTAATATGTGGCAATGTTTTATCGGATAATGCTTAGTGTATAGATATCCAAACATTTATATTTTAATAAGGGCCCGTTTGGGAATAGGATAAGACAGAATTAGCTATTCCAGGAATAAATATAAAGTACGAAACTAGTGTAAAAAAGTGTTTGGAATGGTTGTAGGAATAAGAAATTTTGTGTTTGGTATGAGAATGAGGAATAAAAAAAATAAAGAGTTTTAATTGGATTAAATTACTTTTTTGCCCTCAAATTTTATTATGTAATAATGAGGTGAGAGGTGGGACGGTATTTAAAAAAAATATAAGAGGATGGTTGGAAAGAGTGAAATAATTCCCACTTATTCTAGTTGTGCCGGAACAAATTATACGAATTAATTTCTGGTGCGTTTGGAAGAATAAGAAGGATATCCCTTCTATTTCCGGTTCTATACCGAATCCAAACGGCCCCTAAAGGATTAATTTCTTAAATGTCTTTCAAAGTCAGAATTTCATAAATATTTTTTTAAAATTTTGAAATATTATTGGTGTACTTAATTATTGAAGGATTTAGAATTTAGACTTTAAATTTGGTATTTAGAGAATTATTTGTAATATATTTAATATTTTTAGAGGGGTATATGGATGATAGATTATATGTTTAAAGAGTATGAATGATATTTTAAATTTTGAAAGAGGGGTCTTTATTTATATATACATGTTTAAATGACCATTCTCATAATAAGAATGTTTTTATGTATATATGATTCTATTCTGGTCTATAAAATGAATTTTTAATCAGATAATCGAGTTGATTCCATGAGTGAATAAGTAGTGTAATATATATATATATATATATATATATATATATATATATATATATATATATATATATTTAAAAGCATAAGTTTAATTATATTTGTAAATTTTTTATTATTAGATTTGTATTGAGATTTGTGCTATTGTAAAGTTAACTAAAAAAAAAAAAAAAAAATATAATAGTACAAATCTCAATTCAAATTTAATGATAAAACATTTATAAATATAATTGGGCTTGTGTTTTTGAAAGCTTATTAAGCTCTACTCTATATATATATAGAGAAAGAGAATAGAGTTTATATATTTTTAAAAGCATAAGATAAACTATATTTATAAAATTTTTATTATCAGATTTGTATTGATATATGTGTTATTATATATTTTTTTCTTTTTAGTTGACTTTACAATTATATAAAATTTAATATAAATATAATAATAAAAAATTTATAAATATAATTAAATTTATATTTTAAAAAGCTGATCTTTACTCAATTTTAGTATAGAAATAAATTTTATTGATTTTAATAAATAATTTTTTTAATATAAAAATATATTTTAAGCATTTTCGAGTGCCTCAATAATGTAATAAATACTGGACGATCTAAAAAACACTGTGATATAAATTTTCTATTTTATTAAACTAATTTATTAAATTATAAATTTTTTTATTATTTTTAATTTTTTAATATTTTAAAATATTAAAATTTTTTAAAAAAATTACGACGTTTCGAAACGTAAAAATATATTTGAATCAATTCTTAACGTAAGCATCATGACGATCATTTTAATTTTTTAGGCTTTCAAATTATTTTTTAATATTTTTAAATATTAAATTTTTTTATAGGGATAGCTTAATTAATATTTTTAAAAATTATCATTATTATAATTAGTATTATTATTATTATTATTATTATTTCTCCTCGGACACGAATATTTCCGACCGGCCGTGACTCGTCCTCTCCTCAATCCTCTGTGGCAACGGAATGACGTGGTCGTCGTTGTCGTCCTCCTCCTCATCATCATCATGTCGCCGCTCCTTCCTCCTCCTCCTCCTCCTCCGCCATTAATGGCGTCGAGCTCCACCTCCCTCCTCCTCCGCCTCGAGATCCGTGCTCCAATCCTCTAGCCCATCCGCCGCCGCCGTAGTGCGCCGTGGGCTCGTTCCTCCTCCTCCTCCTCCTCCTCCGCGAGATCGGTGAACCCTTCGATCTCCTCATCCTCCTCCTTGCTCTCGCTCCCCCCCCCCCCCCCCCTCTCTCTCTCTCTCTCTCTCTCTCTCTCTCTCTTACTTCGTTCTTTAGCTCCGATTCGGTTTCGAGGGCTAGGGTTTCGTCCAGCCCTCGAACTTAGGGCGCCAATGGTCGCTGGATTTTGATAATGCTAGGGTTAGGGTTAAGGTTAGGGTTAGGGTTAGGGTTAGGGTTTGATCATCTAGTCGCATTCCTCTGTATTCTTTTTGTTTACTCAAATCGAAACTTCATTGAGCTTATACTAGAAGGGATGGGATCGAATAGCATGTGAGCTGCTCATTTTGGTGTTGATCTGCAGGTTTTTTCTGCTGCTTTATTGTAGCAATTAGGTTCTGGTTTCTGGGGGGAAGAGATGGTGGACTCTGTTGATGTGGTTTTGGAGTTCTTGAAGAAGAACCGATTCGCCAAGGCCGAGGCCGCGCTTCGCAGGGAGCTGAACAGCCGATCGGATTTCGATGGGCTGCTACTCCAGAAGAACCTTCCGGAAACAAGGGATTCGAGAGGGAAAGATGTAGGCTCGTGGAATGCGGAGTTCTCGAAAGAGTTCATTGTGAAGGAGATTGAAGTTGGGGGGGTCAAGAATGGGACCGAAATTAGGAATGGTTTTGATTATAGCCAAGTTCGAGAGACTCGATCGGGCGACCTGTACCCTTTGAACTTTAATGCGGAGAATAGTAATTCCAATTCTTTTTCGAAGGAGAGCAGTAGCATCGCAGAGAAATTTGCGGAAATTTTTATATCGGAGGAGCCCAAGCATCGGCGCAATTCATTGGTGGTGGAAAAGAGGGATTCTGCTGCTGGAAATGAATCTGAACTTTTGAGGAAGCAAAGGGATTCTGGTGGAAGTGGGAAAGGAAAATTGGAGGTTGAAGAAAAACCGGATACGAGCCAAAATTTAGGATTTAGGGCTAGCAATGACAATCCAAAAGGCCACTTTCCAGACACCCTGTGGTTGAAGCATGATGAACTGCCGAAGGGGTGTTCGGTGAAGACACTTTTTCCATTTCCTAGCGACAATGCCTCGTGCAGTTATGATCGTTCTATCGGTAATGGAAATGGCGGCGAAGAGATGAAGAGGAATTACGAAACTATTGAAACGAAGGAGCAGCAGCTTTGTGAAAGTGTGGATCTGAAAACTAATAAGAAATTTGATTTACCTACAATTGGTGAGAAACAAAGGGAAGAGCTTCCGAGACTGCCTCCTGTAAAGCTTAAGTTTGAAGAAAAGTTAGTTAACACAAATTGGGACGAAAAGAGTCATGTATTGGGGGCAAAGATAGCCAATGGAGACAACAGCTGTATGATTGGGTCGTTTCTTGATGTCCCGGTTGGGCAAGAGATCAGCTCCTCAGGTATGCTGAATTCGTACAAGTTATTATTTGTTTTGTTTCATGTTTTTAACTTTTTATGTTCATGGATTAGTCCGAAGAGAATGCGTTGTTCTGCGGATACAAGTTGGGCTGCTGTCGTATTTCTATTTACATTTTTTTTTTTTTTTCTTTCATTGCTACCCAATGCATGTCGGTGAGCCCGCAATTGACCCGATGTTTGAGTCTATTCTTTCTCATTGCCATGGCAAAGACTACTGTGACACAATTT
The DNA here is from genome assembly GCA_029204045.2 of Tillandsia leiboldiana. NCBI lineage: Eukaryota > Viridiplantae > Streptophyta > Magnoliopsida > Poales > Bromeliaceae > Tillandsia > Tillandsia leiboldiana. The sequence goes on along the minus strand of CM055063.1, from coordinate 54,241,435 downwards.
GTGCCTGTGATCTTTAGCTTCTTGTTTTTTCTCGAGGAATCATATAACGATGGCCTTTTGTATATGTGACGCCCCACTTCCCAGGGGGTCACCCATCCTAGAACTACTCTAGCTCTAGCACGCTTAACTCTCATGTTCCTCTTGGATCTTGCTACCATCCAAAATGCTATAGCCGGGTTAGAGATTTTAGTCCTATTATATCATTTATATATAGGACTAATCCAAATTTCGGAGGTGTCACATTCTTCCCCCCTTTAAGCCCTGACGTCCACGTCAGGCTCAAGCACACTCACAAGCACCAGGCGATGTGAGACTCGTCTCGCTAGCCTTAGCCGACCTTGTGAGGAGCTGCACTCCACTCACAACGGTCAGGGGGTCACCCATCCTAGAACTACTCTAGCTCTAGCACGCTTAACTCTTATGTTCCTCTTGGATCTTGCTACCATCCAAAATGCTATAGCCGGGTTAGAGATTTTAGTCCTATTATATCATTTATATATAGGACTAATCCAAATTTCGGAGGTGTCACAGTATATAATCAGACTTAGTTACATGTTATAACCTTATGATTTGCCCTAAATCACTCTAAAATAAATGAATTTTTCTGCCCTTTCGCTGACTGGCTGTTCTTTTCTTTCATGGGTGATATTCATTATGCTGTCGGTTAGACTTGGGGTGCCACTGTTACTCTCTTTTATGGTGCATCATAATCCTGTTCTTTTTCTTTCATTTGCATTTATTTTATTTGTATTTGAACCAGAAACCCAATGACTTTAATTGCAGGTGGGAAGAGAACGATTGGAAGTAGTTGGCTTTCTGTTAGCCATGGCATTGCTGAGGATTCTTCTGATCTAGTATCTGGCTTTGCTACTATTGGTGATGAGTCGCTCGACTATCCGAATGATTATTGGGATTCTGACGAGTACGATGATGACGATGATGTGGGTTACACACGGCAACCAATTGAGGACGAAGCGTGGTTTCTGGCTCACGAGATTGACTATCCTAGTGACAATGAGAAGGGAAATGGTGGACCTGGTCCAGGGAGTGCCCTAGACCAACCAGACCGTCACCCCATGAAGGATGATGATGATGATGATGATGATGATGATGAAGATGATGATGATGATCGTTCTTTTGTAGAAGAAGATTCTTGCTTGTCAGGTGAGCAATATTTCCAGGCAAAGAATATTGACCGTGTGGCCTCTTCTAAGGGGTCGATGGGACTTGGAACGAGCGAAAACGATTTGATAGCTCAGTATGACGGAGAGCTTATGGATGCTGAAGAGCTAAAGTTGATGCGTGGTGAACCGGTTTGGCAGGGTTTCGTCACTCAAAATAATGAACTAGCTATGTTAGGAAATGGCAAAGTGCGGCCTGATGAGACCTTTGTAGAAGATGATCAACATGGCTCAGTCAGATCGATTGGTGTGGGAATAAGCAGCGATGCTGCTGATATAGGCAGTGAAGTGCGTGAAAGCTTGGTTGGAGGAAGTAGTGAAGGGGACTTAGAATATTTTCATGATCGTGATGTTGGTATCATTGCAAAAAGGAATTCAAGTGATAATATGAAGGGAATGAAACCAGATCATAGTAGTAAGGCAATGGCTTTTGAGAAGGCTGGATTTTCTTTTCCATCGCCAATTAGTACTGAAGATGTGATGGAGGCTAGTTCTGGTAGACCTATACGGTCAAACAGGGGCGGTACTCTTATTGATGATGATTCTATAGATTATGATAATGGCCTAAAAATTGGAGATGAAAAGAATTCTGATATTATAAGATCGAGGGACTCAACTGCTTCGTCGGCATCAAACTATAGTTATGCTTTAACAGGGGATATCAACAAGTTAAATGATCATGAAGTAAATAATCAACAAGAAGAAGACCCAGCATCCACTTTAGAGGATGAAGAACTGGCTGCATTGCAGGAACAAGTGAGACAGATACAAGCTCAGGAAGAGGAGTTCGAGACCTTTGAACTAAAGATTGTGCACAGAAAAAACAAGTATGTTCATTTATATGTATATTTCATTATGGTATGTGTTAACTGATTAATGAATGTATGTGTCAATTGACTTTTGTGCTGATGTTTTCCTCAATCTGAACCATTCATATTTGAGATATTATTGTCTCCACCACTCAGTATCTGCCCTCCATCTTATTTCATACTTTTAATCGGACGATCTAAAAGAAAATAATTTTTAAATTAATTATGGGCTGCAATGCATTGGACAATGGGGACTGAAGTAAGAGAAGAATGGAGTGCTGATCACTAGGCGGCGCACTGGCTTAGGTTGTGCACCTGTTGCACTCGATAATATCTCCTCATGTTTATGCTAATAACTTTTTCCTGTTTGTTATTTTGTGAAATACATTTTTTGTTATTTATCGTTCTTTTTGGAAAGTACTCTTGTTATGATGTCTGATGTTTTTACTCCCTTCTCTATGTTTGTGTGTTAACTTAACAGAACTGGCTTTGAGGAAGACAAAAGTTTTCATGTCATGCCAAATTCAGTGATAGCTGGACGTTATCATGTCACTGAGTACCTTGGCTCAGCTGCATTCAGCAAGGCCATTCAAGCGCACGACTTGCACACTGGCGTGGATGTATGCATCAAGATAATAAAGAACAACAAAGATTTTTTCGATCAGAGCCTTGACGAGATCAAACTTTTAAAGTATGTTAACAAGCATGATCCTGCAGACAAATATCACATCCTGCGCTTGTATGACTACTTCTACTACCGGGTAAGTTTGAACTTTGATACTATTCCTTTTGGCTACTATTATATATTTTTCTTTCTCTGATTATAGATAATGGTCTGTATTGTTTTCTATACTCTTCTCTAGATGGTGCACTTGCCTGATAGTTATTAAGGCCATTTACATATATATATATATATATATATATATATATATATATATATATATATAAATCTGAATTTCCCTCGAGCATTTCACATGTTCAATAACTACAAGAAAAAGTCGATTGGAGGATTGGCTACTATCAACATAATCTGATTAATTTGCATGTGGAAGCAGTAAACTACCTATTAGGAGAGGAACAATATCTTGTTTAAGTATTAGTTTATTAGTGCTCATGTTGCCTAGGAAATCTTCTTTCTTAGTACCTCTGGTTCCCTCGTTTCTCTAAGCAACCATTGCGATTCCATTAACAACATTCAAAAATAATGAAAGTAAAAACCACATGCAGTGAAAGATGCACACAGATAACTTAAATAAAAAGTCAATTCCAAGGGGATTTTGATTACCCTTAAATTGATCTTATGTCATGAATTTGGTTAAAGTTGTAACGACTAAGCCCACTAGTACTAATAACTCATTGGGCTCTAAACCACCGGTCCAAAATACTTAAGCTCAATTATTAATAATAGAGTCTCTAGTCCTTATATTTTCAGTCGTAATACCTTTCCCATTTGATATAGGGACTATTGGGGCGTCAAAAAAGTAAATCTAGTATTGGGAGAAGTAAAATATCTTTAGAGCTAGTGCTATTTGGAAGATGAGGTTACAACAGGGCACATCGAGAGAAAATGACACGAGGGAAATCCCTCATTGAATTGTTGTGCTTCTCTCCATCCTTTATACCTGGGGCCAATTTTCTTTGTTACACATTCAAGATTGTTGCTGTTTAATTGATGAAGTTGGCTTTTGCAGGAACACTTACTAATTGTATGCGAGCTTCTTAAGGCAAATTTATATGAATTTCATAAATTCAATAGAGAATCTGGAGGGGAGGTTTACTTCACAATGCCAAGATTGCAGGTTGGTTTACACAAACCCTATTGCCTAACTTCATGATTTTATCACTTAACATGTTTTTGTTGCTTTTACATGTGTATGCCTACAAGTCGTCAATTTATTTATATGCCCCTGTAAAATCTGAATCTTCATAGAAACCTCCATATTGCATCTCTTACAAAAATACTCATATCTATGTTGGGTAGTTTGCTATTTTGGAGGAACATAAGTAACTTTTGCAGGGCTGGTATATTTGTAAATATCCCAATACCTTTCTTCCATGATTAGTGCTTAACTGTTAATTGCTCCTTATATTTCAATTTTGCAGTCAATCACTATTCAGTGTCTGGAAGCACTTCAGTTTCTTCATGGACTTGGTCTTATTCATTGTGATCTAAAGCCTGAAAATATTTTGGTAAAGAGCTACAGTAGGTGCGAAGTGAAGGTCATCGACCTTGGAAGTAGCTGCTTTGAAACAGATCATTTATGTTCTTATGTACAGTCACGATCTTATCGGGCACCCGAGGTTATTTTGGGTCTCCCATATGATAAAAAGATCGATATATGGTCACTTGGATGCATCCTGGCTGAACTTTGCACTGGAAATGTAAGTTACTGTTTTTTTTCCATTTTATTCTTTCTGTGTAGATTTTTGGAATTTCTTACAAATTTCGATGCAATTTGAAATAATTATCAAATCGTTTCTAATGATGTGGTGGGATGAATGCATCACTTCTTTTGATCTGTTTGTTTGAGTCATATTGGTCCTGTGGAAGGTAAGAAGTGTGTCAGGGACTTAGAAAATTTTCTTCCGGGCCCAACTTCGCTAAGTGGTCAGCCAAAGGGGCACCAAAGCAGCAGCTTTAGTGGGAGATGAAGGGTCACGTAACTGCTGAAATTAAAGCCTCTAAAACTTCCAGCAGTAACCCTAAAGTCATGGGCAACCCTTGGGTTCACCTAGCATTCATGTGGGCTGTTTTCTAACTATTTGTTGGTGTTTAATGTAGGCTGGATAGTGAGTAAATTCAATATACTATGTGCCTACAAGTAGGAGGGTTGACTAAGGCAAGTAAGTAGAGAGAGTGCATCTGTAATTTTTACTTCTAAGTAATAGAGTACTTAGTTTTTGCACGGAGGTTTGGACTAGCAAGATCGAGGCAGGCTAGCCCGCCCGTCTTCGAGTAGGAAGGCAGGCGCCGCACAGGCTTTTGCGAGTCAAAAGCATAAGTCGGTGACAAGTGGCTCTTTTACTTGATAGAGTAAAAGAGCATCCTTCCTGCTACATGCTGATACATGGACAATCTTGTAGATGCGAGCTCTAATAATGAAGTAATTGGCGGTATAGATGTGACGCCCCCAATAGTCCCACATCGGATGTGGATGGATTTGTGATTGGGTTTATATGAGACTTGGACACTAGTAATAATAACTGGGCTTAAGCATTTTGGGCTGTGGTTTGGACCCAACGAGTTATTATTGCTAGTGGGCCGGGCCGTTACATTTGGTATCAGAGCCAATAACCAGCCGGATGTGTGCGGCGAGTCTCGGCTGAGTCTGGGTCTAGATGGCAGGGCTAGCGAGATAAGTCTCACACCGCCTGGTGATCTTGGGCTGCTGTGTGTGTGTTTGGGCTGACGAGGACGTCAGGCCTAAACGGGGGAGTCTGTGAGGGGCTGACGAGGACGTCAGGCCTAAACGGGGGAGTCTGTGACGCCCCCAATAATCCCACATCGGATGTGGATGGAATTGTGATTGGGTTTATATGAGACATGGACACTAACAATAATAACTGGGCTTAAGCATTTTGGGCTGTGATTTGGGCCCAACAAGTTATTATTGCTAGTGGGCCGGGTCGTTACAATAGATGGTTGCGTACTACTTTAAGAGCACTTCTAGGTGTATACTGCAATTAAATGAGTGCACCATGAGATCTCTAGTTATGCATGTAGTATTTGTAATTGCCGGTTGGTTTGTTACTGTATCCCCTTTATTTTATGGCCATATTTGCTGATTGCCATTTCTGGACTACGAAAAAGTGAATTGGAACTTCCTATACAAATAAAACGAGGGTTTCCGTATGCTATCTACGAATGTATGATGCTATTTAGATTTATATGGTTGGTTAGGGCAAGGTCCGTAAAATGATATTAGTAGAACCACTGGAACATGATATTTAAATTCGATCTTTTCTTAAGTGTTCATTGATTTTAGTAGATATTCAAGAAAGTGTAGATTGGCATTTATAGGTCGTTTTAGTAGAAAGGGGAATGAGATTATTAAATACTCAAAAGCTGTTCTTTGATAAATCAAGCATTTATCTCTGCATTTAGTGATGCATCTCCTTCTGTGTAGTGATGAATGTAGCAAAGCAAATTGCTATGAACTTGCTCTCAAAAAAAGGAAGGCATTACTTCCAAATAATGAGATGTCTTTTCAAGGCACTAAGTGTTTGGCTTTTTTTAATTGTAGTGGAGGTGAAAATGTTTATTAATGCAAATTGAGGGCCATTGTACTTTTTACCATGAAGTGACAAGAAAAGCCTAGGCCCAAAGAAGCAGAAGGACAAGTTGCTCTTTATGTACTTGGAACTAATTTTTTGTATTTCCCGCAGGTTCTTTTCCAAAATGATTCTCCTGCAACGCTACTGGCGCGTGTAATTGGAATAATAGGCCCCATCGAGCAAGGTATGCTTGCCCAGGGGCGAGATACATACAAATATTTCACGAAGAACCACATACTGTACGAAAGAAATCAGGTTTGGCCTCTGATATTTTCTGTTTCCCTCGAGCATTTTATATGTTAGATGCGATGGAAGCGCAGACACGTTCAGTTTGGGCCGAACTGTTTAGACAGATTAGGCTGACTATACTTTGGATCAGTTAGGAGCCTCCAGAATGTTTTTGATTTCTGATCAGTTACCTGCTAATGTGAAACTGTGAGTCTTTGAGAAAACCTTTCTACATTTTCTCATATGCTTCGGTCATTTTAGGAAATCTTATTTCGTTTTTCAAATTCTTCCGTGCCTCTGATAACATTGCCAATGCTGTTCAGACATTTTTTTTTCCGTTAGTTGATCGATTTGGTACTACTGTTAGTCTCAGGTTTTCTTTAGCTGTTATACTGGAAGTGATTTCTTTGGGTTTATATATGTATACACTGTGTCTGGGCAGGGACGAAGCCAGAATTTAATTACGAGGGGGGCCAAAATATATTCAAATAAAAATTTTACTACATCATCAATTTTTTTTAAAAAAATTATTAATTAAATAATTAATATAAAAATATTAAATTTTTTTAATTTAAAAATATTTAATATTTAATTATTTTATTTATATTATTTTATTCAAATAATTAAAAATTTTACTAAATATAACCGTAATTCAATTAAATCAATAACTTTAGCTAAAAGATCTATTAAATTTAGTATAATATTTTATTTAGTTAAATAAAATAGCTTATCAAAGATAGTTAGAAATTAAAAAATATGAAATAAAAAATTTGGAGTTAAAATATGTATTTCAAATAACTTGTAAGTACGAGACTCCTAATATATTTTCATCTATTTAAAATGTATACAAATAAAAAATAAAAAAAATTATATTGACATAAAAATAAATATTAAAAAGTTGAGGGGGACCATTATTATCTAAAAGAGAAAAAGAGATAAATTAGTATCAAGGACTATTGAGTAATATTAAAATATTGAGGGGGGCCATGGCCACCTTGGGCCCTACTATGGCTTCGTCCCTATGTCTGGGCACTTTGATCAGCTGCTTAATATTTTGGGGTTGGTTAAAACTCAAATTTCTGCGGGCATGTGTAATTAATCATATCTTGGGTGCCGCACTGTAAATATCTTTCGGTTCATTTACTCTTCCAGTTCTCATAAAAAAGAGAAGAGTAACGAGACTCTTCCAGTTCTCATAAAAAAGAGAAGAGTAACGAGACGAAGAAAAGGCTTTGTTTCGTCCCTCCTCTCAGTTGGTATGCACAAAGTTTGCTTGAACTAATATCTTTTTCAGGAAACGAACAGGCTCGAGTACTTGATACCGAAGAAGACCTCACTACAGCGCCGCTTACCGATGGGTGACCAAGGGTTTGTAGACTTCGTCGCTTACCTTCTCGAGATCAACCCTAAGAAGCGACCGAGTGCATCTGAAGCACTGAAGCATCCGTGGCTCTCCTACCCTTACGAGCCGATCTCATCTTGAACCACTGTTCCTTGTAGATTATTTTAACCCTCTTCGTAGTTTTTTTTTTTTTTTCTTCTGTTTCTTTTGCACCATGATAAAATGGAAGTATTCTGGTGCACCAACCTGTATTTTTTTTTTTTTTTTTTTTTCCCACTAATCGACGATTAGGACCATTACTGGTGCTTGCGGAAGAAGTTTAGAGTAGTCTCTTCTTGTGGTCTTACTCTCACGTCCGAGTGTACGTAGTTGTTCCCCTCTATTTGCTTGGAATTGTGTTGTAATTTTTTTGTTGTTTTATGTTGTAATTTGTTATTTCTGTTTTTGCAATTTTTTTGTTTTTTGGTTTTTTTTGGTTTAGGATGTAATTAGAGATGAACTTAGGAGTGTGTTTGTATGGGAGGAGTGAAGGGCTTTGTCCTTTTGTAAATGATGTGATTATTATTGCGGTCTTAATGCAGTGTTGTTCCTTTTTTTCTTTTTTTCTTTTTTTTTTTTTTTATTGCATCCCTCAAAGATTCAGGCTACTTATATGTTCTGTGATTAGCAAAATTAGTCCTGTTGTTTTGCTGGGAACTACTGTTCAACAATTTATTATTTTTTTTGTTTAAACAACCAGTGTGAAGTAATTGTTCAGGATCGAGTACAAGCGCCTGTGATGTTGATTTTAGTGTTTATCTGCGGTAAATTTTTTATTTTCGTACTTAGGAATTTTAATTAATTGAGGATCCGAACTTTTACTTACATAACCTACTAGCTAGCTGGGCTCGTATCCAACTGGGAACTCCAATTTTTTGTCGGGTTTGGATCTAGAAACTTAATTTTAATCAGTGGGAATTAAGTGGACTTAGATCCGAGAAGTAAAATTAACTTGACGTGCGATTTTGGACTCGAATCGGATTACTAGCTAGGGGTCCGGTAGCTTATTGGATCCAGATGCAGCTTCGAAAAGTAACCGATACACTTAATTCCCACCGATTAATTTTAATCGGTGGGAATTAAGTGGACTTAGATCCGAGAAGTAAAATTAACTTGGCGTGCGATTTTGGACTCGAATCGGACTACTAGCTAGCGGTCCGGTAGCTTATTGGATCCAGATGCAGCTTCGAAAAGTAACCGATACACTGATGAGCTGTTTCCGCGGCACACCGTCCAGAACAAATTATTGCTTGGACCATACTTTAATTTTCCAAATTTACTTATAATTTTTTTTTAAAAAAAATAAAAATATAAACCTGGCCTACGTTACGTATTAAAAGTTATGAGTGGTCCATAGCCTTCTTAACGACTAATACCCGCTTTAATTAAAATAATTAATTTGTGTCAACCTTGTAAGTGGCTTTTTAAAAGATATATTAATATGGCCAAAATTACGCACTAAACCAGAGAGAGAGAGAGAGAGTATACCTGGGAGCTTTCCAAGTTGTTCTATAATATCTGATGAAAACTCATTGAACGTACCACTCCGAACCTGCAATCGGAGTAGTTCGCAGTGCAGTGATCAAATCAAAACGGAAACGAGAAAATAGAAAAGGGCATGCAATAGACGCATAGATCTCGATCTCACCCGAGCTAGGGGTGCGCCTTCACATCATATCTCATCGAGCAAAAGCTCCGTCGCGTCGTAGATCTCTCCCTCCTCCTCCGCGGCCGAAACCCTAGCCCCAGGATCGTCCGGGCGACAACGCTCAACGAACAATCGATCATCCCCCTGGGAAACCCTAGATTCGCCGAGATCCGAGCCCTCCTCCCCTTCTAACTGCGGAGGCGGAGGAGGAGGGGGAGGAGGGGAAAGGGGCTGCGATGAGCACCCGAGGGAGCAGCTGCCGATGAGGGAGCAGTCGACGAAGAAGCTGTCGTAGCGGGAGATGTCGTACATCTGGACGATGTAGCAGACCATGTCTTCGGCGCCGGCGACGGCGAGGCGGAGGAGGTCGCCGGAGGGGACGATCGGGGGTTCGGGCTGCGGCGGCGGCGGCGGAGAGGGGTCCGCCGCGGGGCAGAGGAGGGCGCAGTAGGGGGATTCGTCGTCCTCGCACCGGGTGAGGTCGACGAGGACACGGACGTCATCGTCGATGATGCGGTAGAGGTAACACGTGTAGTAGAGGGGAAACGGAGCCGAGGGGGAGGCGGCGCCGCCGGGAACTGCGGCGGCGGAGGAGGAGAGGAGGAGGGAGGAGGAGAAGAAGAGGACGAGGAGGGAGGAGAGATCCATGAGAGAGAGAGAGAGAGAGAGAAAGGGGAATAGGATGGTAGTGATCGAAAGGTGTGCCCTATATATAGGCGTTTAGAACCTTCGAGTGCCCCGAGGGGTTAGTTACGGAGGGTTAACGTGCCCGTACAGACTCGTTAGCTGCAATTACGGAAATACCCCTATACATAAACAGCCTCGTTGTTGCTCAATATTACAGAAATGCCACTGCGCTCGAACTCGACTTCGTTCGTCGAGATGTGTCCTGTTGAGTTGCTGATTATTCAGTTTTGTATTTATTTAAAGAGTTGATGATCGAAAAACAGAGATGGATGAGTGTAGTTTACTTTGATGATGCGTACTAGGTGCTCTGCAACATTAATTGGTTGTATTCTGCATCTCATATAAGTAACATACTCTAAATATCTTACAAATTAAAATTTAAAATCATAATCTAATTTATTAGATATTTTTATGATTTTTTATGAACTAACGATTTCTTATATAGAGATTCCTCAGAATTTGATCTTTGACACGTAGATTGTTCTGTTTCAAACCGTATGAGATCACTTATCCAAATTCAGCTACGTTCACAATTTCGATCACTCATGTATAACAGCGACTAAATTTCTAGCTGTGTTCACTAACTACTACAGAGGCGCCTCACGAACAAATGGAGATAACGATGTACGCGCACGAATCTGAAAGCGTATCGCCTTATTCATCCGTCGCTGCCGCAATATCTTCGAGCAGGTCGCCGCATCGCCGGAAACGATCGAGGCCACCACGCGGCGCCAGCATCTCGGATCGGGGGGCGCCGCGTGGGGCGGGGAAGCTCTCCTTGCAGATGAGCCTGCAGTAGGGGACGATGGAGCAGTCGACGTAGCGGATTGTGTAGCTCCCGTCTTGGTACAGCTGCATGATGTAGCACTCGCCGGCGCCGCCATCGCCGCGGCGGAGTTCGGCGGCGGCGGCGGCGGAGGAGGAGGAGAGGTTGGAGGCGGAGCAGATGAGGTCGCAGCGGGAAAGCTCGACGGGGCACCGAGTGCGCGCGACGGGGTTGCGGTCGCGGCAAACGTAGCAGTAGTAGTAGGAGTCGGAGGTGGCGGCGGAGATGGCGGAGAGGATGAGGAGGAGAGCGATGGAGGAGGAGAGCTCCATTGATGGATTAATGGAAGCTTCGTGAGAGAGAGAGAGAGAGAGAGAGAGAGAGAGAGAGAGAGAGAGAGAGAGAGAGATAGGGAAGAAGAGAGTTGAAGGGTGGGGGTTAAATAGAGTGAGCCTAAAGGTGGGCGGTTAGACCAGAAGCTTTTTCCCTGCACCGGGTGCACCACGTCATCGGATGCACCCTAACCACTGTAGCCTTACTAGTATATATATATAGAGTTGGGCTGGAATGTTATTGATAGCACCAAACTAATTTTGCCATCCATTTTGTAGCCATTGAGATCCGTGTAGGCTTTTTAATGAAAAAAAGAGAAAAAAAAAATAAAAAATAAAAATAAAAAGTAAAAAATGCACGAATCTCAATGCAATCCAATGACTACAAAATGGATGGCAAAGTTGGGTTGGTGCTATTAATAACATTCCAGCCCAACTATATATATATATATATATATATATATATAGTTATTATAGTACAATAATATTAATGACGTTATGCAATTATTCTCTCTTGTGAAATTACGGCGATGCAATTATTCTTTTCTATGAACTATATATCGTACGTTTCCCGTACGCAATCCTCCTCGCCCCAACACCCCCACATCCCCAGGAAAAAAAAAAAAAAAAAAAAAAAAAAAAAAAAAAATTGAGGGGGAGAGAGTACTATATCTTGTCGTACTCGGCCATCGCCGGGGTCGAGTACTAAATCTCGTCGTACTTCGCCGCCGCCTCCGCGTCTCCCCCTACCCAGCGATCCCGATCGGGGCCGAGGCAGGAGAGGGAGCAGTAGGCGAGGTCGGAGCAGTTGAAGCCGTAGACCTCGGAGAGGCCACTGTCGAAGAATCGGATGAAGAAGCACGAAGAGGCGGCGGCGGCGGCGGAGGAGGAGAGGGGGGATCGGAGGCGACGTTGGAGTTGGCTGCAGGAGAAGAGGCAGTAGGGTTTCTTGCCGCGGCACTCTTTGCTGTAGACTTTGAAGTGGCCGTCGGAGAAGTTCTCGATGACCACACATGTGGTGGCGACCGGAAGAGGAACGGAGGAGGAGGAGGAGGAGGAGACGAAGAGGAGGAGGAGGAGGGTGAAGTAGATGTGAGCGTAGAGGAAAGAGTAAGCCATTTGTTGTTGGATGCTTCTAGAGAGAGAGAGAGAGAGGTGGAAGGAAGTGGAGTGGATGTGTGGGGGGGAGGGATTGGGGTGGTATTTATAGGGAGGGGAGGGTTCGTGCGAGGCGGTTATGAGGTTGTTGCGACCGCCGAGTGTAAGGACGAAAATGCCCCTCGGTTCAACTAAAGAGGTTTTCATTTTTTTTTTTTTATTTTTTTTTTTGGCGGGAAGGTTCGATGCGACGTTTTGCGTGGGTTTTGTCGGGAACGTACGATTCTAGAGTTTATAAATATTTAATTTTTATATTTATATATATTTTTATAATATATGAGATAAATATATATTTATATTTTTAAAAAATTTTAAAAAATAATATTCTACTCATTCGTTTATTTTCAAATTTTAAAATAAATTTAGTTAAAAATTTACTACTTGCGTTAGCAATGATTAATAAAATAAACAGTAAATTAACTGTAACAAACAGTTATTTAATATATTTATAAAGATTTATATAAAATTAATTTTTTTATTTTTATAAAACTGAGTAATCAAGTGTATTAATTTAACCTGGGGAATCATGCATATTTGTATAAACTTAAATTTGTTAATGCCCTACCAAATACAGATTTTATTATGAACTCTAATAATTAAGCAACTGCTTTGGGTTTGAGTGGGACTAATTAAAAAGTTGTTATGAACTCGTTCAGAGCTCGTACTTCACTTACATAATATCGGCACTTAATACTAATAATAATAATAATAATAATTAAGTACTAATTAAGAAACTAACTTGTAATTTTTCCACTGCATTTCAAATTCGATTATTACCATATGATTTGCCCATCAAAAGGGAGAGCAGAGAATCACAGTATCATCATCGATCTCATCATACTTTTCTTCGTTAGAAGAGAGAGATCGAGAGATCGAGAGATCGAGAGATCGAGATCGAGAGAGAGAGAGAGAGAGAGAGAGGAGGTTAGGGCATGCATTAGTAGGAAATAGGAAAGAAATAGTACGTACGCACTACGGAGCGTTGTTGCCAACGAGATAGATCTTCGGCCTCGACGGGGCATCGATTTCCACCGCATGGCGGCGGCGGCGGCTGATGCAGGGCAGAAAATCCTGGTCCTCCTCCGACTCCCAGGACGGGGAGAGAGGGAGGATCCCCGGCACCTCGCAGTGGAACGTCCGCTCCACGCCGTGGACGGCGATCCGCTCGTCGACGAGGGCGAGATCGGGCTCCCGGATCCCGAAGAAGCAGCCCCTGGCGCAGATCCCGGCGCCCCGGCACGTGATCTGGACGCGCTCGCGCGGTTCCAGCGAGGGGAGTTCGGTCCCCCATGGCGCGCGGCGGAGGTCGGCGTTGGTGACGAAGAAATCGCGGACGATGAGGAGGCGGAGGCCCGAGAGAGGGGGCGGGGGTGGCGCGGAGAGGTCGTTGGGGGCGAAGAGCGTCATCCGGCGCAGCTTCGCGAGCTCGTCGATGCTCCAGGCGAGCAACTCCGCGACGTCTTCGTAGCCGCCGCTTCTGCGGAGGTGGCTTATGGCCTTTTCGAGGATCAGCCTCATCGCTGCGGAGATTGGGTTGGGAATGGGGATGGGTTTGAGAGAGAGAGAGAGAGGGGGAAGTGTGGGGGGGATAGAAGGGAGGGGGTATATATAGCCATATCGGGAGAGGGTGTGGGTTGGGGGAGCCGCACGAGGTTGTTACGAGAATGTTCGTGGGAGACTAAAATTACGAAAATGCCCCTGAGGTGGAGGAGTTCACTTTTTCGTTAAAAGCTGCAGGTAATTTTACGTGAATGGTTCTGTTGTTTGAAGAGGAACGGAAGAATCTTCGAAAATCAGAGTCGTTTTTTTTGTCAGACTCTCGGCAATATCGGACTTTTTCGATTGTACTGGATCAGATTCTGTGCCTAATTTTTTTTTTTTTTTTTTTTTTTTGGGCCCGCTGCTTCCCACAGCATTCGGTTGCCTCTCTATTGCTAAATTTATCTCCGTAATGAATGAAGCTGCAGCATGCTGTCTTTCTCTCAAAAAAAAATTTTACGTGAATGCCTCACGATAGAACAGGGAGAAGGGGGGGTTCGCCGCGTTTAGTCCACTAATCTTCTTAACAAATTTTTTTTTTGCAATTTAATTTATTAAAATTTTATTTTGAGTAATGCTTTTATGCTCCAACTAAATCTTAACCTTTAATTTTTTTTAATCTGAACGATTTAGATCAATTTGGTATCCCATGGATATAGAAAGCAAAGTTTGTCCTAGATTTTCTATAAATTCAAATTCTCCCATAAATTATTCGTTGCATTTTTATCGTATTTATAAATATTATAATAATTTTAGAATTAATTCTGCTACTCCTTATCCACGAATATTTACAATTTAGTAACTATGATTAGAAACATTTTTTTAAATTTTATTTTATATTTTAAAATTAAATTGATTGAACTTGAGCAAATTAAGCTAATTTATTAAACAACCGTGCATGTTATTGAAGTCGACGAAACCAAGTTTGTAAATGTTCAATTTGATTGCGAAAGTAGTGCAGGTCAATTTATAAGCTCAAGCACAAGTACGATCGAGTGTAGTAGCTTCCTTCTAAATTAATCAGATGTGCACATAAAATTTTTTATCTTTTTTGTTGGCTAAAATTATATGTGATAATGAAATTCGCGTTATTCAATTTTATTCATGTGATTTTGAATCTCACCACAATTTCTTAAATCCCACGAATTTTAAGTGACTTTAGTTTTTTCCCTATATATATATATATATATATATATATATATATATATATATATATATATATATATGTGGCGATGCTTTCAAATATAATACTAATTAAATATTAAAAAAGATATTTTTAAATGGAAAATACTACTTGTACACCTCATTTGGGGGTGTACATCGCACATCCCACCCATCTAATGGGTGGGGTGTGGTGAGGGGTCACTTCACAATTTGTGAAGTGACCCCCCCACCCTTAGATGGGTGGGTGTAAGATGTACACCCCCTTTGGGGGTGTACATGTAGCGTTGCTCAATTTAATTTAGTTAATTAAATTTTAACACATCGTTATTAATCGTTGATATAAAAAAATATAGCATTTAAATTATTGATGCATTATCGATCGTATTAATTTATTTTAAATATTCAAATAAAAATTTATAATCAACTTGGAACAACCAAATTAGTAGTAATTATTACCACTGATATTAAAACTCAAAAGAAAAAGAAATCCCTTTGCTATTATTGGTCGTGAGCATGCATAGAAACAGTATCAATCATCATAACAATTGGACACCGCACCAGTAGTTTTGATCAGATCAAGAATTATTCGAGCAAAATAGCAGGGAAATAGCAGGGAAAATGAAGGGAAAAAAGAGACGAGAATTAATAGAACTGTGAAGTGGTTCGATTAGGGATCGAATTTGTAGAGAGATTAATCTCACCTCAGATTACGTAGACCCCATCCGAGGATGCTGCAGAGTTCAGCGAGGAAGACGACGATGGCGATGGTGATGGCGATGGCGATGGAGATGGCGGAGGCGGAGTAGGAAGAACAGGCCAGAGATTGAACTCGGAGATCGGGAGGTGGACGCCATGGACGGCGATCCTGGAGTCTACGACGAGATCGGGGGACTGGACGCCGACGAAGTTTAATCGGACGGTCTCAGAGGATCCAACGGAACCGCCATTGGAGGTGACGACGAGGCTCTCCGCGGGATCGAGCGTGGGGAGCTCGGCCCACATCGGGAGGCAGAGGAGGTCGGCGTGGGTGAGGAGGCGATCGGGGACGACGTGGAGGTGGAATCGGGGTGGGGAAGCGTAGTAGATGGCGTCGGCGATGGATCGATCGTCGGGGACGAGGATCGTCATGTTGCGGAGGTGCGCCAGCTCGTCGCGGTGGGCGCGGAGCACCGCCGCGGCCACGATGTAGCGGCCGCTGCGGGCGAGGCGCGCCGCCGCGTCCGCCACCATCTCCCCCATCTCGTCCCACTCGACGGCGGCGGCGGCGGCGGCGCCGCCGGAGGGGGCGGCGCCGGAGATGGAGAAGGAGGCGGAGGCTCGGAAGTAGTGGCTTTCGGCGAAGGCGGCGGCGTAGGACGAGGGGATCTCCATGCAGTGCTCGGCGGAGATCTCGAAGTTCGAGGAGGAGGAGGAGGAGGAGGAGGAGATGAGGAGGAGGAGGAGGAGGAGGAAGAAGAAGAAGGGTTTGCAGTGGAGAATCGAAGGTTCCAGAGCCATCGATGAGAGAGAGAGAGAGGGGGGAGGGGGGGGTTAGGAGGACGAAGTGGATGACAAAGAGGAGTATATATAGAGGAAGAGAGGAGGGGCATTTTCGTCTTTGTGGCGATGATGGTGCCTTGGCGCCTTGGCGC
>CM055063.1:54182381-54224626 GCA_029204045.2 Tillandsia leiboldiana | reverse complement strand
TTTTTGTATTTTTAACTCACTGTTGTTGAAAAAGCATGTTAGCAAATAACTCCTAAATGGAACAAGTAATGGTCTAATTAATGGACTAGTGTTAACAAAAAATGTCCTATCATTATATTTTGAGACGAACGGCTACGATTGAGCCATCAAACACTCATAGCCTTTCCCGCCAAAATGCAAAACAACCACTGGAACGATTATCTCGACATTTACCGTACGTAGCATCGCCTCAATCTTTTTTATAAAAAAAAAAAAAAATTAAAAAAAACTGATAGCAAAATGAAACGGCATCAGTACTATTTTTGAATCTCGAATCAAAAGTGATCGATCATGTTGTTAAACTGAGGAACCTTAGAAACGGACAAAAAAAAAAAAAAAAAAAAAAAAAAAAGAGAGAGAAAGAAAACGAAGAGTTAGAAAGAGAGAGAAGTGGGGATGGTGTGGTACTTACCTCGAACGTATCAGAGACCGTCGTCCATGAAATCGACGGCGAGGGATGTTGAGGGCGGCGCGGCGGAGGGCCCTGCTGTTGCGGCGGCGGCGGCGGTGGCGGCGGCGGCGCACTCGCCGAACGGAGCCGACGCGCCGCAGAGGCCGCTCCTCCTCGCAGAGGCCGCCAACGCCGCGGCCCCTCGGGCGCCCTCCTCGGCAGCGGCGAGGTCGGCGAGGTAGAGGTGCGGGAACGGCGCGAGCACGCCGTGGATCGCGACGCGGGAGTTGATCACGGCGTCGGGGACCTTGATCGGGACGTAGTTGATCCGCAGATCCGGTCGCGTGGCACCCGATGGCGATGGGGGGGATGCGGCGGATCCGTGGGTGACGACGAGGTGCTGGCCCCTGACGAGCGTGGGGAGGAGAGTCCCGGGAGGGAGGCGGAGGAGATCGGCGTGGGTGAGGAGGCGATTGGGGACGATGTGGAAGCGCACCTCGGTGACGTACGCGTGGCCCCCGGCGAAGATCGCGGGGTCGTCGAGGGCGAACACCGTCATGTTGCTGAGCGCCGCGAGCTCGGCGTACTTGACGCGCATGGCGAGGGCGAGGACGCTGTACCCGCCCTCGCGGAGGCGGACCATGGCGTCGCGGAGCATGAGGCGCACGACGGCGGCGGAGCCGGATCCGGCGCCGATCGGGTCGGCGGAGGCGGTGTTGCTGGTGCTGCGGGGCTCCTGGACGCAGGAGAAGGAGGAGAGAGGGGCAACGAAGCCCTGGAGGCCGTGGATCACGAATCGCCCGTCGTTGAAGAGCTCCGGGCGGGCGATCTCGACGCCATCGACGAAGATCTTGAGGGCGGCGGCGGGGGAGGAGGAGTTGTCTCCGGAGAGGCGGTGGGGGGCGGTGGAGGTGATTGTGAGGCAGCGGCCGGGGGAGGCGGTGGCGAGCTTGGAGGCGAAGGGGAGGGAGGAGAGGGAGGGGACGGGGAAGAGGCCCGGGACGAGGTGGTCGCGGAGGAGGCGGAGGGGGGAGCAGGAGGGGCATGAGCGGAGGGAGTCATCGGAGGGGGCGAAGAGGGTGAGGGGACCGGACCAGGTGGAGAGGACCGGGGAGGAGAGGGCTGGGACTGCCATGGCGAGCTCCTGGAACCCTAGGTTGGAGAGGATCGGGGCCAGGAGGAGCACCTCGTGAGCCTCCTCAGCCGCCGGCGTCGGCGGCGGCGGAGGCGGCGGCTGGTTGAAGGGAGGTAGGGCGTAGGCGGAGGCGGAGGCGGAGAAGAGGACGAGGGCGAAGGCGCCGACGAGGAGGAAGGAGATCGCCATTTCTATCGAGGTCGAGATCGAGATCGAGATCGAGAGAGAGAGAGAGAGAGAGAGAGAGGAGAGAGAGTGAAGAGGG
The DNA here is from genome assembly GCA_029204045.2 of Tillandsia leiboldiana. Classification (NCBI taxonomy): domain Eukaryota; kingdom Viridiplantae; phylum Streptophyta; class Magnoliopsida; order Poales; family Bromeliaceae; genus Tillandsia; species Tillandsia leiboldiana. Next base: position 54,222,796 of record CM055063.1, on the reverse strand, counting down.
GAGTGGGGAGTAGGTAAGGTGGTATTTATAGGGGAGGAGAAAGGCGGTTACGGAGGTTGTTACGTCCGTACAGATTCCTCGTCCCTAATTACCAAAATGCCATTGCCTCGGACAGAGCATACACGATCGGAATTACGAAATTGCCACTGTAAGTCCGTAGCTAACACGTATGGGCTCCGGAATTACGAAATTGCCACCGCTGCAGCTCCAAATTACGGAAATAGGCCTAGCCCTGGGATGACGTGGCCTGTTGGGGTATATAGTTTGTTGTGTTATTGGACACGTAAAAACGTATATGTAAGTCCTAAGAAAAATTAACGCCTATTACATGAAATAACTAATTAAAATTTTAATACATTACAACAATTTCACCACTAACCCTCTCAAATATGTAAATATCGTAAATATCCCTACAAAATTAAAAATACCATATATTCTAACGGACATTTAATTTATCATGGTTAAAATTTAGTTAAATTGTAAAATAACTAACTTATCCCTAAAAAAGTTGGGATATTATTTTTGCAGCAAATAATTAAAGGACAATTTCATTTCAACCTATGTGGAAAGTTGGAAACCCCCCACCTATAGATCATTTTGAATTAGACCTCTATAATTTTAAATTTTTAACATTAAGGGCCTTAAACTTTTAGTTTTTTTAATTTGGGCTTTACTTAGTTAAAAGTTTTTTACATGGTTTGAACTTCAATTTTAGTGTGAAATATGTGAGTTATTTAAATAAAATTAAAAAAATAAATAAATCTTGAAATAATTAATGTTGAATACTACTACGGACAACTGCATTACAACTATGTATAATTTAAAATGAAAAATGATAATGAGATTTAATTTAACATTTAATAGACTAAAGATCTTTAATTGCAAGATTTTAAAGAAAATGTTAAATTATTGTGATTCAAACGTTAAGAATTGATCATATAATTAATTTTAAATTGTTACACTTAATTAAATTGTGAATATTTTTTTTTATTTTTCAAGGGGTATTTATGAAATTATTGTTTCCAGAGGTATTGATGAAATTACTCTCTATTGATAACCTATTTTACATAGAGGTACACTCTGAAATAGATGTACATCTTACATCCCACCCATCTCGAGGTGGAATGTATTTTTCTGGTCGCTTCAATGATCATTTCGAAGTGACTAGTGAAATACACCTCATTCTTGAATAGATGGAATGTACATTTTATACTCCACCCATTCCAGAATGAGATATACTCCACTGATCACTTCGATGGTCACTTTGAAATGATCAGTGAAGTACACCTCATCCTTAGATGGATGGAATATACATCATACACCAAAAAATAAATATATGAATAGCATTGTTGGAATGGAGACTTCTCCACTGATTATTTCGAAGTGACCAGTAAAATTCACCTCATCTCAGAATAGATGGAATGCAAGATATACATTCGATTTGGAATGTACAAGAAACATTTTTCTTTCCGAAGACTTGGTTACAGCTTGTAATATGGGGAAATAGAACTCAAAAATTAAATAAATCAATATGATAAAAAATAGAGAATACAACAGCTGCTACACTGGTAACAAGTTTTTTCCCACATAAATTACAGGCATATTATAAGATTAACATGGTATGCCACACTCAACCAAAGCTATTATCATATTCTCCGACCGGTGCTTCGACAATCAATGCTTCGACAATCCTCCGCGAGGGCCAGAGTTAGCATTTCAGTGCAGAACTGGTCATCTGGTTTCAGCCACAGAGCCTGTAAGAAACAAGACGATAAGATTGCGAAACAACGGCTTTTCAATAGTGCAAAAGCTCCGAAATTCAGAGCCTTAAATTTTAGTGACATTTAAGTCGGATAGATCGGAAATGACCAAATCCAATGAGTAGAAGATTTTCAAGAATTTGAAAGATTTCCAGAATGAAACCCAAGCTGAGTTTGCAGAACAGTTTTCACTTTAAATACACGACGAGTATGTTCATGAAATGACCAAATATAACTGCAGCTTAAGTGTTCATCTTAAACTCACCTTGTGGTAATAAGAGATTGCCGAATCAAACCTATCCTGTAACAGAAAAACAACATAATAATATTACTAAATATGCGGATCAAATGCATGCCTGCTATTTCGTTCGCTATTACAAGTTTATGCGTGTCTGAAGCATTAGGATTTATTTTCTTTTAGTATTTCGTGATTAACAAATCAGAATAAAATTGAAAGGAGATGCCAATGAAAAGTTCAATCACGTAAATCAAAACTGGAAAATTACAAGGCCTTGATTGATATGAGATTGTAGTGGATATGTATTTTAAAAGGCTGAAGTAAAAGCAGCTCTAAGATCAATGAATACTAACAGAACCCGTGACGACAGAATACAAAATTAATTTGTAGAGATGTTGCATATATATCAAAATGAGAAACTGAAATTGTTTTACTCCAAGTAAAGATGCAAATAAGGGTTAGCGAAGATACCATTAGATGGTAAGTGTATGCAAGGCCTGCAAACGCGCTAAAATCTCGAGTTGAAAGAGACAGAGCCTTTTCATAACGGGATATTGCCCTTTGGTACCTCCTGATGGAAACATTTATTCAGGTATTAGCTTTTCAAGAAAATAGTAAACAAATAAGTAAATCGGTATATTTAGAAAATCATCAAAATAGAGAGAGAATCCTCCATGTGAGGGAACCAACTAATTCAAGCTAAGGAAAGAGGCACTTAAGGCACTATTTTCTAATTTTTTCAACATGTGATATAAGTATCTAATTTTATTTTGTTTTTCAATTGTCCAACCTGTCAATTTGCTGCGTATAAACTATTACCAAACTTATAATGTTATCAGTTCATAAAAATCCTAAATCTGAATACGGAAAACAACTCAAATTGGCGGAAAAGTTATCATTTGAAAAGAAAGGCTATTTGAGTATTTTCTTTAGTAAGCTAAGCCACTGGAAGAATATTCAAACTAGACGTACAACCACAATCAACAGAAATTATCTAGAGTACTTTTGCTGTTACAGTTAGACATACTTCAATTTCCTTAGGGCATGCCCGAGATTCACCAAAGTTGATTCCCACATTTCGCTTAATGAAGTTGCAGTATAATCCAATGTCGCCTCAAAAAATTGGACGGCTTTCTGATACCTAAAGCAAAATAAAGAATAAGAATAATCAGATAATTATACTGGAACTAAATTGAGAATTTATCACCAATTAAATAGTTAGAATTGCTAGCAAAATAAACATATCAAACAGTTCTCACATATTTTAACAGCTATATAACTAAGTCGGAAATGCTTGGTGTGTAGAAAATACTAGTAATTCACAGTAGCGTGGGTGGAATATTGCAATTTTATATGATCTCTCAAACTCAAACAAGCCTGCCCTACAAATGATGTTGAAAAAAAAAAAACTAAAGAATCCAATTAAAAAAACATGCAAGCCACCCAGAAATGATTTACTCACTCCTTCATATGATAAGCAACAACACCCAGTTCGTTGTATACGAGTGGATCAGAAGGGCAAATTGTCTTTGCCTGCAGAAAAAACTGCAGAAAGAAGCACATCAAAATCATAAAGAGATTGCTTTATTTCAATTACAAAAGCGAAATATAACTTCAATTAACAACGTCTAATTTTGCAACAAATATTAAATGCCCAATGTGCAGATGTGACTGTAATATAGTACCTGTTCTGCAAGTTTGAAATTGTGAGTCCGCATGTATTCCATGCCAATATATAACGTTGGCAAGTGACATCTGAAATAAGAAGAATAATATGAGTTCAAACAAATGGAAAGAAATTGATTATGAGCATATAACATCTTAATGAGAGGTACCAGCCAAGTACTATCTACAATGTAAGCCCTGTTTAAATGTGTGGCATGCCTTGACCAGACCTAGGAGTAATAACAATGCTTATTTCCTGTTTGGCTTGGTTTCCAGAACAATTCCTCTACTGTAAAAATCGGAAACTTCCATAACGAGGCATTTGGATAAAATTTTCGAAGCTTTTGATATAGTAGTAAAGTGAGCTTTTAGACCCCGAAAGTAGAAGCTTCTGTTTCTATTGCAGTGAGAAGCTATCAAGGAAATTTCAATGAAAACAGTTATTGCTGCTACGTTGAATAGTTGTAGTTAAATAGCAGTTTACACCAAGGATTTAACACGATTCCTGTGTTGACGACACAACTCAAAACCCTCCTTTCTTTGAAATTAGCTAGTAGTTAGTAGCTACCTCAATAAAGTGTAAAAAATTTGATTAGATATATAATAAATAATTAGAATATATTGGTGCCAAAAAAAAAAAAAATCATGCCATAATGTCTTGGCACATAGATATTTATGTGACCAACACACATCAATACGGCCCAGCACGCAATGTGCCGTATCGTGACAGCAAGTTCTCGGCACAATCCCGTGCAACAACACTTAAATCCTTACTTCAAACCATTAATAACCAAGTTAATAACCTATTTACGCACAAATACTATTGCATCAGGTGAAAAACAGTAGTAAAGTCTCTTATAAATGAGAGAGAATGAGGAACGTCAAAAGATTATTACCCAGGAAATAAGCGAGCTGCAGTTCGATATGCAGCCATCGCTTGATCACTTTCCTCTTGAGCAGCATAAGCATTACCAGTACCTATCCAAGCAGGTGCAAATGCACCATCTAAACCAGTTGCTTTGCTGATAAATAAAAAGATCCAAACATTAGTTCATGATATATCTCTACTCTAATATACAGTAGAATTAGATATCAAAACAATTGAACCAGGAGATAAAGCGGAAAAAACATGAATCCCCCTATGTGAAAATGCAACTTTGTTTAGTTACTAAGTATCTACATTATTAGGTAAACAGACCATATTGGCAGTTTTAAGGTTGTATTATTATAGATGAGACAACATTTCCTGATGTATATGAGGAGAAAAAGAAACGAGTACAATATTAAATTAGTTAAGTACAAAAGAATATTCGAATTTAATGGATCAGATTCAATCATCCTTTTACATGTCCTGAACAGCACTGTATACAGAATTCTTCGTGTATATAATAGAGAGTCACTACATGAATGGAAGAGCTTATGAATTCATGAATAGGTTTCTACCAAGGGTTTAAGTGCCGTGGCACGGAGTCGTGCCGAAAACTTGCCGGCACGGTACGGCACGGTGCGTGCCGAGCCGTGCCGATGAGTGCCGGTCACAAAAAATACTTACGTGCCGACACATAATGGCATGAAATATTTATTTTTTTTAGCAACAAAATTTTTTAATTGCTTATTATGTATCTTTATCAAATATTTTGAACTTTATTGAGAAAATTACTTAGTAAATTTAAGAAAAAAGGGTTTTGAACTGTTCCATCGGCACGGGAGCTGTATCGTACCGGTATCTTGTTGGCACGGTACGGCACGGTGGATACGGCCCGTGCCGATGGATACTTAAATCCTAGGTTTCTACCCAATAAGGCAGAGAAAAAAGTAACTAAAGTTATTAGGAAAGTCCAACTACTAGCAAGTATCCATAATAGAGCAGCATATAATGTGACTCCAAATACTAGATACAAATACAATGAGCAGCAGGTGGAAACAGTGATAGAAAAAGAACAATGACCACCTGAAGTATCTTCTTGCTTGGTCATACTTCCTTATGCAGTAGTAATAGCACCCAACAGCAAACCAGGAAAGAGCTCTAGACAGCAAAGAAAAAAAAAACTGTAAGATTAGGTAGTGGAATTAAAACTTTTGAAGTCTTGTACCTACTTCAAAATGCTATTTAAACTCTTAAAAGTTTGTTCCAAAATGCAACTAGTCCAAGTTCTGCACGTTTTAACATAATCTTTATCTAGAAGGCCAACATGCAGCCATAATATCAGGTTTTAATTTACCTTTTCTACATTTCTTATAGCAATGTCTAAAATATAGCAATCTACAGTTAGGAAAATTGGCAGAAAAGAATCTAAATATCGCAATCTACATATTGAAAAAATTGGTTGAAAAGAACAGCAAAAGCTAAAGATGGAAAAAAAAAATTTACAAAAAAAACATGGACTTCGCAATTTTCTGACTCAATAAGATAAGCTAGAAAAAAAAAAATCAAAACTATGACAATCAGTAATAGATACTCACCTCTGAGGATAATCCTTCACCAAATTGCAAGCAAAAATATAGAGTTCATTTGAATGGCCAAGCTCCAGTGCAGCTGCCAAATGAACTAATGTGCATTTTAAGTGGAACGGATCTCTTTCTAGTATCCTAAAATAAGCATGGAATCGCATTTCTCAAGACACAAATCTATAAACTAAAATTATAATAATGCAAGCAATTTTTTATCGCAACTTACGCTGATGTAAGCTCAAAGCACTTCTGGTACTCTCCACATTGTTGGTAGTATTCAGCTTTACAAGTCAAAAGGTCACTGTTGTTTTTCAGTGTTTGACTAAAAGGAGAACTCGAAGATGTGATACAAATCTCTCTTTCAAGCTCTCTGAATTTCGCTTCTACAACATGTTCTTTGTCATGCTAAATGGATTAAAGAAGAAGATTAAAAGCACTACATAGAACATAAATTAACAGAATTTTTGATGTAGTATCCCTAATAATCATTTGCAACTATACACAAAAATTTAAAAAATATTTTTGTTACCTTCTTTATCAAACATGAATAGAACGACAACAACCACCCATCATCTTTCCCAAATTGTACAGAAGATAATAAATCTGATTCTGAAATATACCATTTAAAATCATAGGTTATATCGTCAGATTCACAGAAACAAAAATCAGATTAAAAAGATTACAAAAACAAAGTGCATATCCAAAGAATCAAACTGGGACATTTAGAACACATTAACCAAGAAAATTCTACACTACAGATTAAGTAGCACTTCTCACAATCCTTTGCCTGTGAAGATCGAATCTATGGGCAAATGACAAGATGCACTCAATGCCTACCACACATATGATCGAACTACATTGAATGCAGGAATTAAAGATATTAAGCCTACAGATTTCTACTTCTCCATGTGAGAAGTAAAAATTCAGAAATATTTTAAAAAATTAAGACCTTCCTTTTTTTCCCAGTTATGACAGTTAAAGGTAATGTTGCAACACTTTTAGGTCAAAGTATTCCAAGATAAAGAAGTTATAAATTGACTAGGAAATAAGCTCCTGGTGATCCAGTTCAGTTAAGGTCCATAACGTCATATTTCACTTTAGCTTAGGACTATTGTGACAGAACATAAATATGCAAACCATGATAGATTTTAACCTTGAAAACAGGACATGAGAAGCAGGAACCATATTTGAAAGAAATTTTGACATATTGGGTGTACAAAATGTTTAAAAACAAGCTTATCTTTTATCTTGTTATATGGTCCTAAAATAAAACAAGTGAAAACCTAACAAAAGAGTAGAGAGTCAACTAACTTATAGCTGAATGAAGATGAAGTCTACATGGGAAATAAATAATTTCACCAGCTAATTCAACAATAATAAACTAGAGCCAACTTTGTCTAAACAAGAAATTCCATGCACTGTTCTATATCTCATCATCACATGGTGCTAGTTCAACAAAAATAATTGTACCATCTTTACCGCCAATAGTAAGAAAGGATATATAGAACTAAAGATCCATTCATGCTTAATTGTTATATTTTACCTTCCTCACAAGTCAACATGTAGTTATCAACCAAACATTCCAGAGCCTGAAACACAAAACAATAAAGCATTTGAGTAGAAGAAGCAGTACATATACAGAAGAAAGAAAATACTAGGACCATTAACCCTACTTTGGAAATTTAAAGAAAAGCTGTTCGTGCTGTTTCTTAGTGGCTCTACTCAAAAAATACTTCTGCAGAAGTTTCCGCCTAGCCTAACCGGCTCTAAATACATGACAACCAAGTACTAGTTTATGCAAAGGTTCCATATGTTCTTTTGAAGATATTATGCCTGCACAATCCTTAAAAATACGTCTGGATTATCTGTAGTTTCTACATGTTCTTTTGCAAGTAAAAACATGACAAAATAGAAAGTTTAGAAAATAAATTTTCATCAGTTGATTAAGTTACTGCTTTAACATGCTTACATGAATGGCTATATAAGTCTAGAGCTCTACATTTCCCATTACATGGGAAGGTTTCCATTCTTACATGTTTGGAGTTTTATTCTCATTGTCAAAAGTACATTGGGACCAAAGTTATAATGCTCACCTCATAACATAAAGGATCTGCTTTAACAGCTGCTTTGTACCTTAAACACATGATATAAACAAGTCATTGAAGCATTTGGGCAACTTTCTCTAAAGCATACATAAAAAACCAAGAGCTGAACAGAATATCCAAACCAAAAAATGAAGTTTCCACTGCATAAGTGCTTTAAAAACTAAAGTAGATTTGCAACTCAATCATAAATAAAGCTGCAAGAAATTAAAAATGCCACCAGAACTGAAATATGGAAAGAAACATTAGTCTCAAAACGAAAAAAGAAAAATAATCACCATTCTCGGGCTTGTGCGCGATTGTCCAACGCTTCATATGCCTTTCCACGTAAAAAACATATAGCTGCTGTTATCTGATGATGTAAAATAGTGCTTGAGCTTAGCATCTTTAACTTGTTTAAAATTCATTAAGTACGAAGCTGACTATGTTAGCTGAAATTCTTGAAAATTCAAGTTCTAGGAAGACAAGGAACAGATGCACTATACCAAAAAGAAAAAAAAAAAATCATGAAAACGTAAGGACAGGAACAACAGAGGATTTAGAATGAATAGAAAATCATCATAAAAGTGAATATAATAGATTACATATGGCAATAATAGGAATTTTGTGCACCTCTCGTTAACAAGACAGAATCAATTGATATAGATCCAACCAAGAAAGTTGTCTGCCAAACAGAAGTTCTGATAACAAGAGACCTCAGTGATATCATCTATCAAAGAAAACATAGGTGGATCTTAAAGGCCCCAAAAAGAGTTCGATAATATAATGCAGATTTCCACAGTCAAGGGTAGTTTTCAAGTACAACATGGATTTCAGTGTAGCTTTGAATTTACCCGTATTTCACGATGAGATTATATTTCATACAGTTAATATTGCATATGCTGTCCACAATACGTCAAAACAGAGCCAAGCAAATAAATGAAGTAAACATAAACAAGGGGCTTTTTGCCTTTTACATACATATATCCCTGCAAAATTATCTATGTTTATACTCCTATAAAATTTGAATTGGCATATACATTCCCTGAAAGTGCGAATTGTTAAAAAGATCCTTATCTTAAGTTGGGAAGTCATCCAAATTATGGGGAGAAGTCAGTGTCTCTACTAGAAATTTTTTTGTATGTAAGAGGATACACTTGTAAGAAATTAAAATTTTAAAGTAGAAGAACTGTCAGAATTTGAAAGGATAATGTATATACACACGCGCGCGCGAACACACACACTCGCAAATAAACAATTTTGTAAGGGTATATATTAGAAGATCAGCGCAAATAATTACTCAGAATTTTAATACCACCAAATAGCATGTAACAATTTCTCTTTTAGAATGTAGAGGAGATCAAGACATACTAAGCAGAAACCATACATTAATTTCCCGATCTTCACCATCCTTTTCTAAGTACATTGCAGTGCCCTCCTGTTGGGAATGAACATTTCCGTGTTCATCCAACTTAGCATCGCCTAGCATCGTCAAACATTGATTCCAATCTTTCAACTCCTCCTAATTGAGATGAAATGTGCCAACAAATAATTAGAATATGCGAAAGTAAAGGTTAACATAGCGAGCAAGACAGCTACAGGAAGGTTTTAAATTTCTCAAAGACATAAAATGCTAAGACTAAGGCCCAGTTTGGACATCAAAATAAGTCATCAAAGGATAACCAATTCGGCATGAGAACTTTCTTGTGTTGTTGGAAGCAAAGAGTTTGATTCTTTAAAAGATCTTGGCATTCATGATTTGGTAGGATAGCATATTTTACCTACGATATGATTAATCTTTTTTCCAAAAAAAAAATTGAAGTGGAATATGGTGTCCATTCGAAACATTTGATCACACTTCTCATCTACCAAATATTACGAAATTCTTGAGTAAATCAAAGAAATATGCCAAATAGATGTTCATGCATCCAAACAGAACCTAAAAGATTCTAGTAAGAATAAAATTAGAATAACTAATAATCCTGAGTAACCATCGGAACATCAAATATCAAGTACTGAGACCCCAAGACAGGTGACAAATTTACTAACTGCCTATTGGAAAGAAAAGATTGGACTTGCAGTGATAACATCTCTAACCGAAATGACACAATGACTGTCACGTAGATTTCTAAAAAAAACATGACTTCGCTGTTTAGAAAGTTTTCTTTATATAATCATATCTCTTGTGCGGGTTGAAATTGATTATGTGCAGGATTTTGTAAAATTTAGGCAAAGAACAATGAAAGCATTTTTGAAACATTCAACAATCAAATAAGATACCTTAGATTATGCTAACTGGAGGGCTAGGTTTACAAGCCTTTTCTTGAGAACATTAAAACTCTTCCTGAAAAATTAAATGGTATAATATATGGATAGTCCCTGTACTGTCCGAACATTGCGAATTGGTTGCTGTACTTATTATTTGAATATTTTAGTCTTTCAGCTTTTCATAAGCTTAAGCTAGAACATTAACTCTTCCTGAAAATTAAATGGTATAATATATGGATAGTCCCTGTACCGTCCGAACATTGCGAATTGGTCACTGTACTCATTATTTGAATATTTTAGTCTCTCAGCTTTTCATAAGTTTAAGCTATCAGAGAACAGTGTTTTTAATTTATATATTCAACAACCTTTACTCCCTGGCCATCATTACGAAGCTATGTGGAGGATCACAGTGGCCATGCCCCCCCCAAATATTTTTAAAATTACATAAAAGTTCATTATTAAGTTATTAAAAAAATTAAAATAATGTAAAATTTAGGGGCCAAAATTATTTTTTTTTAAAAAATAATGTTGCCTTATGGATTACGAAATGCTAATTTAATTGACAACAAAATATCGTAATACTTGATTTGCAAATTATATTAGATCTTAATACTTAATTTTTAGACATATCATAATACTTGATTTGCAAATTATACTAGATCTTAATACTTGATTATTTGACATAATTTTTTGTAGATATATAGATCATTATTATTTTAATAGTAAAGGCAACTATACTCTATTATTTTCTTAAAAAATATATATATTAAAAACTCAAAAGTTAATGAACAAAAAATTATTTATATATATATTTTTTATTAATATTTTTTAAAGATTAATATATTTTTGGCTCCCCTAAAACTAAAATTCTGACTTCGTCCCTAGCCATCAAGATCCATTTTTTCTTATACAATTCCCATTTTGCTCCTTCGTATCAATATAATTTAAAAGAATACTTAATTTCTTTAAAGACGACAAATTAAAGTGCAAATGTAAGAGATAATTCAGACAGCGAAGTGTTCGAGTTAAAAGAACAAGATTGAGCTGAAACTATGCCTTACTCTACCAAAAATTAATCATTTCAATTCGCATGCTATAGAGGGAAATTAATCTCGTTCAAAATGCGCAAATCAGGTGTTCGATGAAATGCCCCAATGAATAATTCTCATTGAAAGGGGAGGGGAGAGGGAATTGGGGGGGGGGGGGGGGGGGGGGGGGGGGCGAATTACGAGGCATTTGGCGGCGAGGTATCGGAAGCGGAGGTCGCGGAGGACGATTTGGGAGGAGTTGAGGAGGTGGAGGGCGCGGCGGTAGTGGCGGCCGAGGAAGAGCGCCTGCGCCTGCATGTAGACGTCCGCGGCGTCCCCCGTCGCCGCCGCCACCTTGTCGGCGAAGAAGATCGCCGACGCGTAGAGGTGCTTGCTCACGAAGTCCCTCACCACCCCCCTCAACCTCTCCACCTCCTCCTCCCTCATCCCCTCTCCCCGTCCTCTCTCTCCTCTCTCTCTCTCTCTCTCTCTCTCTCTCTCTCTCACCCTCTCCCCTCTCTCTCCTCCCCTTCCTCTCCTCTCTCTCTCTCTCTCTCTCTCTAGTAGGAGTAGAAGTAGGATTCGAAAGAGGGGAAATGGGAGGGAAAATGAGGAAGAAGAAGAAAGGGCGGCGTAATTTTGTACTAGCTAGGGTTTTAGAGGGTTAGGTATCGTTTGGTTCGGGGATTAGTGAGAATTAGTAGTACCAGGTATAAGTATAAAGTACGGAACTAGGGTAAAAAAGCGTTTGGAATGGTTCTAGGGATAAAAGATTTTGTGTTTGTTATGATAATGAGGAATAAGAGGAATAAAGAGGTTAAGTTAGGTAAATTACTTTTTTACCCTCAAGATTTAATATGTGATAATTAATGAATTAAAGCTTTTAAAAAATTAAGATAAAATCAAAATCATAATCAAATTATATTTTTTTAAAATAATATTTAATTTAATATTTTTTTCTCAAATTAAATTTAAAATTTTAAATATAAAATTTCAATATTTAAATTTTAAATTTTAAAATTTTATAATATTAATTTTAAATTATAAATTTGTGATGATGAGTGTATTGGGAAGAAGAGAGAGAGGGGAGAGAGAGAGGGATTTGTGATGATTAGAGTGTATTGGAAAAAGAGAAAGGAGGGAAGAAGGGGTAGTTTGGTAAAAAAAAAATTTATAAAATAATAGGTAAGAACTGTTGTTCCAGCTTATTCTGTTTGTACTGGAACTACTGTACCTAATAGTTCACCCTTTGTTCAATAGTGTTTGGGTACAAAGGGGGGATATCCCCCTTTGTACCCAAACCAAACAAAGCCTTAAAGTACACGAAAGCCCCTCAACTATAGACAGTTTTTAAACAGACCCTCAAAACTTTTTTCCGAGTAAATCTTAATTTCTTTTTCTATTATTATTATTATTATTAGAGATAATTGCCTGTGTACTCCTGAAATCTGAAGAAATATCTGATTTACCTCTCTTATTTTTTTCTTTCCAATATACCCTTCATACGTTCCACCGTTATTAAAAATACCCCTACCGTTTCCTTTTGTTAAGTTAACTAAGGTTAAACTAGAGTTAAATAATAATCGGAGTTGAAAACTATCAGATATACCTATTTTGTCCCTATCTACCAAAACTATTGAAAATTTTAAGGATACATAAGAAAAAATTGGTTATGCTAGAAAGGTATATTTGAAAGGGCAAAATAGTAATTTCATATAGATAACGGCAGCTCTTATGAAGTTGGAACATAAGAAGGATAGTTTTAATATTAGCCTTCTAAGAGGGATAAATCTAAAAACAGAAAAATTTTTAGAGATATATAGGAAATTGCCCCTTATTATTATTATTATTATTATTGTAGGTTTTCTTATGAGCAATGCTATCCTGTACACCCGATTGGGTGTACGATGTACAACCTATTTATTTTGGGATGGAGACTCTTTTACTATTCATTTTGACATGACCAATAAAATTCATCTCATTTCAAAAAAGGTGGAATGTAAAACGCACACTTATAGGATTAATTTTATAAAGCTTTCTTTAAAAATTTAATTTTTTATATTTATTTTTTAAAAAAAATTAAATTATTTATATATATCTATCTAATTTGTTACCGTAAACTTATAATTTATTTTTTAATAAAATATAAATAAAATATCAATTTTATCCTTATAAATATATTTCTTCAAAGATTTTAATTATTAAAATATACATATGATTAAGTGTAATATCTAAAAAAATAAAAAAATAAATTTATCTTACTCACTAATTCTAATTAAATATTTAATATATAATTAATTATATTTTGAAGGAATAAATATGAAATGTGGAATTTTGTAAAAATATATTTTTGATAAAATATTTATAATTAATAAGCATAACCTAAATCGATAATTAAAAAAAAAAAAAACAAATATTAAGAGGTGGGCAAAATAGTTGAGAGTCCATTTCAAAATTGTGTATAGTTGAGGGGTTCCTGTGCACTTTTTTCCAGAACCTTTTGGAATGAGCGGCGAGTTTACCGGGTAGTGCTCGGAAGCGCCACATGAGTCCGGCCCGTTACCTTGGCCCACTTATGTTAGGTTCATTTTGGGCTCAATCCTGGGCCCACCCATAATCGACCCGGCTAGGTGACCGTTGACTCCACTTGGACCGAACGAAGCCCGGTCCAAGCTCTTATTGGGCCGGATCTTTGCCTAGATGAGTGACAAATAATCATCTGGACCTGGTCCACCACGTCAGCTGTGGACCGACCACTCATTTACCTAGTTCGCTCCGAAGTGGCTCGGCTCAAATTTTAGTTTCAAAGCATAAATTTTTGTTCAAACTACAATTTACCCCTGATTGATTTAGCACTATGTGGTTTAAAAATTACACTTTTTCAGTGATTTTAATTTAATTTTATCGTAAGTATCTACTCTTTAACAGTGATGCGGTTAATTTAGTATTAAAGTGTTTGAAAAAAAATGATTTTAGTTTAATTTAGTATTAAAGTGTTGTAGTTATATATATATATATATATATATATATATATATATATATATATATATATATATATATATATATATATATATAGCTAATAAAATTAGATTATAAAATTTGATGACAATAATTTTAAAATTTTAAATAAAAAATTATAGTAAATTAAAATTTAAGTATCAAAGTGGGATTTTTTTTTTTTTTTTTTTATTCGTGTGTGTGTGTGTGTATGCCCATGTGTACCTAAAGAAGTGTGGCCGCACAAGCCGCACACACGTTTGATATTGAGAGCCATTTTTTGCTATTAAACAAAAGAGGTATTTAATAGGTACCACAAAAGTATATGGGAAAAACTACCTGTACACAGGTTACACCCCACCCCAGGATGGGTGAACAGGTTACACCCCACCCCAGGATGGGGTGGGGTGCATTTCATTCGTCACTCGATGTGACGGATGAATTACACCCCACCTCAGGATAGGGTGGGGTGTAACCTGTACATCCCCAAGGGGGTGTACAGGTAGCACCGCTCAAAGTATATATATATATATATATATATATATATATATATATATATATATATATATATATATATATTCTTATGAGAATATATCTCTTTATACTTATAACTTTTTTATCCTTGGATGAAGGAATGTGCGGTTAGGATAATAGTGGTTTTCCTCGGGTTTACTAGGTTGTTGGAGAAATAGTATAAATTCTAGGGACTACTATAATCCTAACCGCATATTAATTCCTTCATCCAAGGGATGAAAACTTATGAGTACAAAAAGATTTTACTCATAAAAGTATAATAGTCGGACGAGCTTATATGTTTTTAAAAGCATAAGTAAAAATATACTTATAAATTTTTTATTATTAGATTTTTATTGAGATTTGTGCTTTCGTAAAGTCAACTAAAAAGCGAGAAAGAAAAAGTAAATAGTACAAATCTCAATACAAATCCAATGATAAAAAATTTACAAGCATATTTTTGCTTGTACTTTTGAAAGTATATAAACTTTACTATATATATATATAGAGTTCGGCTGAAATAGTATTGATAGCACAAAGTAATTGGTACTATCAAATTTTCAGTATTTAGATGAAAATATATACGGTTGGAATTATAGTGATCCCCTAAAATTTTTACTATTCAACCAACCACCCACTAAATCCTAGGGTACCACTATCATTCTAACTGCACATCTTTTAATCCAATGGCTAAAAAATTGATAGCAACAATGACTTGATACTATCGATAATATTTCAGCGTAGTTATATATATTCCGACTTCTATACTATCGATAGTACCAAATATTTGGTGCTGTCAAGTTTTCTACCCTTAGATCATCCCCTTTAATTATTTTCACCCGTTAAATTTTACTATTTTCCTAACCACCCATTAAATCCAAGGGGCCTACTATCATCTCTACCACACATCTCTTAAATCAACGGTTAAAAACTTAAGGGGATGCTAGGTGTACACCCCATAAGGGGTGTACATCCTACACCCCATCCCATCCTGGGGTGGGGCTTCTTTCACTGGTCACATGATGTGACTAGTAAAATTCACCCCACCCCAGGATGGGGTGGGGTGTAGGATGTACACCCCTCGTGGGGTGTACACTTATATTTATCCTTAAATTTTTATTAAATAGTACATATTTTTTACTTAATAAATATAAGAGTAATGCTACATGTACACCCCGAAGGGGTGTACATCCTACACCTCCACCCCTTTAATGGTGTCGATGTTTTTTACGGGTCACATCAAGTGACCACTCATCACACCCCCACCCTTAGATGGGTGGGGGTGTGAGATGTACACCCCTTACGGATGTACAAGTAGCATTTTCCTAAATATAATTCGTGGACTGTGAATTAACAATTGATGAGTTGTGGAGGTTTTTATGAATGTGAACACTAAATCCCTAATTGCCAATACAAACATATATTTTCTAGAAGTTTAAGTTGCTAAGAAATCGTGAAGTTATACTTCACAGATGATATATATACCTCTTGGTCTAAATTAAAAGAAAAATATTTTTTGTACATTTCAAATTAGATGTATATCTTATATCACATTTCAGAATGAATAAAATATATATCGTATATCTGATTTTTATTTTTAGTGTACGGATAGTATTACTCAAATCAAAATATTAGTAGTTTGCATTAGTGAACTTTAACATAAGTTTCACTTTAGTCCTCAAATATTTTAAATTCAATATTGGAGGCCCTAAATTATAGTTTCATTTTAATAATAATTCCTATATGGGAGCACACGTCTTTGCTTACGTATGATAGTAATTAATTGGAAAATGCTATGTGTACACCCGTAAGGGGTGTACATCTCACATCCCCATCCGTCTAAGGGTGGGGGTGTGATGATGGGTCACTTGATGTGACCCGTAAAAAATATCGCCACCATTAAAATAGTGGAGATGTATGATGTACACCTCTTCGGGGTGTACATGTAGCATTGCTCTAATTAATTTATGGAAATGTCTATTGGTACACCCCTTTAAGGGGTGTAAATCGTACACCCCGTTAATGGACGGGTTGGACTAAAGTGCATAGTAAGGAGGTGATATTTTCACTCCTAATTTCACAGATCATACTCTTTCACTACTTTCCCATTGTACAGTACCAGTACATTATGTACCGGTACCGGTACATAATGTAATGTACCGGTACATAATGTAATGTACTGGTACCGATACATTATGTACCGGTACACAAGTATTCTTTATTTATTATTTTTTTTTAAAAAAAATTGTGAATAAAAATTTAAAAAAATTAGAATTTTAATTAAAAAATTAAATTTAAATTTAAAAATAAAATTTGCACAAAATTAAATTAAAATTTTTCCACAAAATTAAAATTAAAATTATACTAGTGCCAAGAATGTCCCATGAGAGGAAGACATGATCCGAAAATTAAATATATATTTTTGTAATTTAATAATTATAAAAGATATTTCAATTTATAATATTTAAATTTTAAAAATATTTAATTTTATTCCAGTTTATATTGGTTTACTTTATTTTATAATAAATTTTGAAACAAATAAAATATAAAAAATATTTAAATTTAAAAGAGTACCGATATTGAAAAAGAGAGGGAGTGAGAGAATGGAGGGGAGAGTGTTTTAGATAGAGAGAGAAAAAAAAGAGGCATGGTGAGAATAGAAGCCTTAAAAATCCCG
This sequence comes from Tillandsia leiboldiana, assembly GCA_029204045.2. Classification (NCBI taxonomy): domain Eukaryota; kingdom Viridiplantae; phylum Streptophyta; class Magnoliopsida; order Poales; family Bromeliaceae; genus Tillandsia; species Tillandsia leiboldiana. The sequence continues at coordinate 54,205,118 of CM055063.1, read as the reverse complement.
CTTAATTCTCATAAATCGCAGCCACCCAGCTTCGGGGTGTATGATGTACACCCCGAAGCGGGGCGTACCGGTAGCACTGCTCTTAATTTATTGCTCCTCCATCCAACTCATCCACACTTTTTAAATTCAAATTTTCAACATTTCAACATTTGAATAAAGCATTAGTAGTACCTGAACTTTAGTCATCAAACATTTTAAATTTAATATTGGGAGCCCTAAGTTTTTTCTAAACTTTTAACATTAAAGTTTTATTTTAATAATTCTTATATTGGAGTACACGTCTTTGCTTACGTATGATAGTAATTAATTTATTGCTCTTCCATCCATCTCACGCGCACTTTAAATTCAACATTTCGACATTTCAATAAGGAAAAAGATTGCAACTTTATCCACAAAATCCTTCCAAATGGCAAAAAGGTCTGAACCAATCAAAGTAGAGACACCCTCCACATGATGGGGACTAGGATTCATGGGACTAATATTCTTAACATTTAATTTAGAATTAATTACTTACGGGTCCTCCAAATATGTCGAATAGCAAATATATTTCTACAAAATTTAATTTTTTATATTTATCATTTCAAAAGTCAACCGTTATTCATACCTATCCCTACCGTGTCTATCTCTTTTAAAAAAGTTGAGTTAACCAAAGATTAAATACTTAACATTGGTTAGGTAAAAAAGTAAATTTACCTTTTTACTCTTTGTATTTGTTTTTGGAGGGATATATTTATAAGGGCAAAAAAATCATTTCACTTTTATTCGGTTAAAATATAAACCGTTTCCAAATGGTAATAAACCAGAAGGGTAGATATGAACAACTTAGGATTTTTTAAGGGATAATAAATATGAAAAGTTGAATTTTGTAGGAATATATTTACTATTCGACATATTTGGAGGGACCCGTATGGGATTAACCCTTTAATTTATTATTATTTGGTTAGATTAGTAGTTAAATCCTAATTAAATTACCATAATGAATTCATCAGTTACATATGTTAAAGTTTAAGTTATATTTGAAATTACTACACTACAACAAAATTAAATTATAAAGATACATTTTTGTGACACTTTTATAAGTGTCATATTTATATTTCATCTATATCTAAAATTAAGTTATATGGACATATTTTTGAAACACATTATAATAATATGTCATTATACATCCTACCGACTGCACATATAGCGACACTAATAATAAGTGTCGATATTTTTGTCAGCGATAATTTTTTTAGATTTTAAAAATACTTGAAAATATCGCTATAGCATAATTTTATTGTAGTACTAAAAAATTACACTATACATAATAAAAAAATTATAATGAAAAAAAAAACTGTGATGAAAATATATTCTCTTTCTTTGTATATATAATATAATGTTGTACAGTTTACAATTAATCAATTATAATATATTTTTTATAATTTTATAAAAAAATTGTGAAATATATATATATATATATATATATATATATATATATATATATATATATATATATATATATATATATATATATATATATATATAGTAAGAATTTAAGTATCACAGCACGATTCATATTTATTATATTGTATCATACTAATAATATACCGGCACGATACACTCTTCGTGCCGACGACACAACTGAAAACTCTATTTTTTAAAAAAGTACTAAATAATTTTTTTTAATAAAATTCAAAAGATTTGAAAAAGATACATCATAAGTAATTTAAAAAAATTATTGTTAAAAAAAATAAATATTTCATATCATTATGTGGCGGCACACATATATTTTTTATGACCGCCACTCATAGGTATTGTTCGGTACGCACAGTATTATACCGTGTCGGTAAATTTTTGACATGATTTTATACCACGATATTTAAATTTTTAATATATAATTATGTGGTAGACTCTTTTGAACTAGACTCCTCTATGTATGGATGTTTATCATTAAAAATAGAAGGAAAAATAAAAGCTAGTCAAAATGGCATGCAATATAGGGTAAATCACATCAATTTAGTTCTCAAACTTTCCATTCTCAACTAAAAAATTTTCTAAATTGAATCCTACTCTCCATGACAAGTCACAATTTATTAAGATGGATGAGAGATGCTCTTCCAAATATCATGCAATGCTGTTTTTTTGGGGGGCCTCATTGTCCATTAATTAACCTTGAAATTGCTTTCAATGTTATATTTCCATCCAATATTTAATAGAGGAACTATAGAACAAAATGTTGTTGACAACACAGTTCAACAATTTAATCCTGCAATTTGTAAATTGTAACATTGTTTACTTTATTTAGTGTTGGGTCTTTGTGTATAGTTTTTAAGCATTCTATATATGCTTATTATTATTAGAGTAATGCTATTCATACGTTTTGTTTGGCATGTACGATGTACATCATGCTTATCTAAGAGTGGAGATTTATCTACTCGTCACTTTGAAGTAACGAGTGAAATTTACCTCACTCTAGGATGAGTAGGGTGTACAGAAAATCTGTCTGTAATTTTTTTTTTGCCGTCATCGTTTCGTAAGTGGTTGAAGGGTTGATGCTGTTGATGAGTAAGTCCCAGCTCCAATGACTGCAGCACATCAAATGTGATCACAGAATCACGAAATCACTTACGAAACGATGACGGTAAGGGGTAAATACATAATTCTGTAATTAGGAGGGGGCAAAGTGTAGAATTTTAAAAGTCAGGAAGAAAAAATAAAAAAAATAGAATTTTACAGAATTTTTTTTATAATTAAGCCTTATTATTAGGGAAAATACTTTTTAACACCCCATTTGGAGTGTAGAATGTACACCCCTCCCATTCTAGAGTGGGTGAATTTCACTAATCACTTCGAAGTGACGGATGAAAAAGTTTCCATCCTTAGATGAATGAAATGTATATCCTATACCCCAGATGGAGTGTACCACTAATATTGCTCTATTATTAGCATTTTTCTTATTATTATTATTATTATTATTATTATTATTATTATTATGCTAAATTACAGAAAATTCCCTTATAATATACCGCATTTTTACTTTGCCCCACTGTCTTTCAAAAGCCTACATTTTGCCCCATCGTAATTACGAAATTGTGCATTTACCTCCCCGCCGTCAGAATTCCGTCCGTGAGCCGTCAATTTTTGAAGTGATATACCGAAAATACCCCTCCCCACCCCCTCTTCTTTCTCCCTTCCACTCTTCTCCCTCTTATCTGTACCTTCCTCTCCGGCGATCGTCGGCGCAGTCGCCGCTCGGGCCCTCCCCGGCGACGGGCCACGTGCTGGTATACCGGGCGGCCAGAGCCTGGTGGGGCGCCACGTGGCGGCGCCCCACTCGCCGCACCACTGCGCGCAGCACGCGCGCGCGCGTGCTGGCGCAGGTTAGCGCGCGGGGACCCGCGCCTCCTCTGGCGCGGGTCAGCGCGGGGTGAAGGGGGCCGCCATGTGACGCCCCACTTCCCAGGGGGTCACCCATCCTAGAACTACTCTAGCTCTAGCACGCTTAACTCTCATGTTCTTCTTGGATCTTGCTACCATCCAAAATGCTATAGCCGGGTTAGAGATTTAGTCCTATTATATCATTTATATAGAGGACTAATCCAAATTCCGGGGGTGTCACATTCTTCCCCCCTTTAAGCCCTGACGTCCACGTCAGGTTCAAGCACACTCACAAGCACCAGGCGATGTGAGACTCGTCTCGCTAGCCTTAGCCGACCTTGTGAGGAGCTGCACTCCACTCACAACGGTCATTAGCCGGGGAGCCTCGCTCTACCCGCTATATAACCCTAGCTCAGCCGAGACTCATCTCACATTTCCGGCTGGTGAATGGCTCTGATACCAACTGTGACGCCCCACTTCCCAGGGGGTCACCCATCCTAGAACTACTCTAGCTCTAGCACGCTTAACTCTCATGTTCCTCTTGGATCTTGCTACCATCCAAAATGCTATAGCCGGGTTAGAGATTTAGTCCTATTATATCATTTATATAGAGGACTAATCCAAATTCCGGGGGTGTCACACGCCACGTGGCGGGCCCCCATAGGCCGCCGCGCCGACGCTTCACGCGTCCGCGCGGGGTCTAGCTCCTTGGGCACCCCGATCTGGCGAAGCCGGCGTCGCCTCATCATCGGGAGGCGTGGGAGGCGGGTGCCGACGAGTGCGGACGATTCTCCCGAGCTTCACGAGCGGGGGCCGCGGCGCCGCCGGTGGCCGCGCGGCGCCCGCGCCAGCGCCGGCCTTGGGCTGGCCCGCGCGGTGCTCCCACACGAAGGGGACGACACCGAGGTTCCGCACCGGCCCCGATTTCAAATCCGATATGTACGTCGGAAGCAGCGATATCCGCGCGCCGTTCCCCGCCACCGCCGCCACCGACGCCGGGCTGCGTCTTCTGCGCATCGTAAAGCATAGGGATAAGAGATAAGGGATAAGGACATTATCGTCATTTCACAGGTTCTGTTAGCCCCGTTGCCCCCTAAAAATAATTTCGTAATTACGCGGGGGCAAAATATAGGCTTTTGAAAGACAGGAGGGTAAAGTGAAAAAGCGGTATATTATAGAAAGATTTTCTGTAATTTAGCCTTATTATTATTATTGATATTTTATATATATATACTTGTGTACATGTAATGAACCATTATTATTTTGCATTCAGATATGTCTAAGGTGGGTGTATGAACAAGGAGATGTTGTGCTGGTGAAGAGTTTCAATCAGAAGAGAATGATGGAGTTTGGACATACTTGATTGGGAATTGACTGAAGAGGAGGAGTACCAAATTAGCCAAATCCCACAGTGCAAAGGATATCAAGCATTGGGCTTTGTCTCCCCTATTGGCCCTTATAAATCCCTTATGGAGCTTTGGGATGGTGAGATTTGACTCAATTATTGTGGAGAGAGAGAGAGAGAGAGAGAGAGAGAGAGAGAGAGAGACGCATTTGCTTCCATGTCATTTTCCATCAGGACATTCAAATTCAAATTTGGCATGCTTAAATATAATTTAAAATATTAAAATATTAAAATTTTAATTTTTTTTAATTTTTTAATATTATTTGTCAAGCTGATTTTTAAATTGAGCAATGCTACATGTACACCCCGAAGGGGTGTACATCATACATCTCCATCATTTTAATGGTGTCGATATTTTTTACGGGTCACATCAAGTGACCCATCATCACACCCCCACCCTTAGATGGATGGAGGTGTGAGATGTACACCCCTTACGGGTGTACACATAGCATTTTCCTTTTAAATTATAACGATCCGGCCTACTAGCAATAATAACTCGTTAGGTCCAAATCACAGCTCAAAATACTTAATTCTACTGACAATAATAACTCATTAGGTCCAAATCACAGCTCAAAATACTTAAATCCTGTTATTATTACTAGTGTCCATATCTCTTATATATCCAATCGCAAATCTAATCCTAAGTTACTAGTGTTCATGTCTCTTATATACCCAATCGCAAATCCAATCCCAAGTTATTAGTGTTCATGTCCAATCGCAAATCTAATCCCCAGTTACTAGTGTGATGTGAGACTTGTCTCGCTAGCCCTATCTCTTATATATCCAATCACAAATCCAATCCTAACACACACAGTCCAAGATTGATCATCAGGCAATGTGAGACTTATCTCGCCAATCCTGCCATTTAGATTCAGACTCAATCGAGACTCATCTCACAATTCCTGCTGGTTATTGATTCCGATATCAAATGTAACGACCCAACCCACTAGCAATAATAACTCGTTAGATCCAAACTATAATCCAAAATACTTAAATCTAATTATTATTACTAGTGTCCATATCTTTTATATATCCAATCAAAAATTCAATCCCTTGTAGAATTATTGGGGTGCCACACAAATAATTAAAAATTAGATAATTTTTAAGAGCTTTGTAAAATAAATTTGACATGGTCACTAGATAAATTATATAATAAAACATGCTTTGTTAGCTTTACTCATAAATATATTTTTTTAAAAAACTATTTTTCATATATCAGAATGTATTATTTATATGAGCAATGCTACATGTACACCCCGAAGGGGTGTACATCATACACCTCCACCATTTTAATGGTGGCGATATTTTTTACGGGTCACATCAAGTGACCCATCATCACACCCCCACCCTTGAATGGGTGGGGTGTATGATGTACACCCCGAAAGGGGTGTACACATAGCATTTTCCTATTTATATTTTAATTATTTTAGAAGAAAATAAATTTTATACGGATGAAAAGCCTTAAAGTATCATTAAATTCTTGCAATTATTACTGTATTTTTGTATATATATATATATATATGAGCAATGCTGGGTGTACACCCCCAAAGGTTTATAGTCTAGTGAAAAAGAATAGGAAAATCTCACACCCCCATCCATCTAAGGGTGGGGGTATGATGATGGGTCACTTGATGTGACCCGTAAAAAATATCACCATCATTAAAATGGTGAAGATATATGATATACACCCCTTCGGGTGTACATGTAGCATTGCTCAAAAGAATATCATCAAAGAACTGCTTTAATTTAAAAAATGGTGGTACAAATATTTTAATTTGTAATTGTGAACCGTAATTGATTCATAATTAACTTGCAAAAACATAGAGTTAGACCGGGTAACATAATAAAAATAATATATCAAAATTTAATTTTAGTGGAAATAATTATAGTTGCCCCTAGGGAAAATGATTATGAACTTTAAGTTTTTTGATAAAATATTCTGAGAATAAAAGCTATACTATTTAAGAAGTTGCATAAAGTGTCTGGTAGTGTGACTTAATTTCAAATAGTATAATTTTTCTTTTTTTTAATGTAATTTAGTTTCAAATAATTTTAAATGGTATAATTTAGTTTTGAATTATAAGACTCCCGAAATCTGAAATATATATATATATATATATATATATATATATATATATATATATATATATATATATATATGTTTATATACTTTTAAAAATACAGGTCCATCTATACTTGTGAATTTTTTAGCATTGAATTTGTATTAGAATTCGCCTTTTATTTTATTTTTTCTCTCTTTAGTTGATTTTACAAAAACACAAATCCCAATATAAATTCAATGGTAAAAAATTCACAAGCATTATGGCTTTGTGCTTTTAAAAGCATATAAGCTCCACTATATATATATATATATATATATATATATATATATATATATATATATATATATATGAATTTTCATTCTTGTAAAAGCACCAAGTAATTGGTGCATGTGAGTTTTTTGCTCTTTGATGAAAAGATGGGCCATTAGGATGATAGTGGGCTCCTAAAGTTTAATGGATGTATGGTTGTTGGAATAGTATGATCTAATAGGTGGAATTGATTAAAAGGGTAGATCTAACAATAAAAAACTTATAAGCACAAGTTATTGGTAGTTTTACAAGCATCATAACCGAATTCTCTCTCTCTCTCTCTCTCTCTCTCTCTCTCTCTCCCTCTCTCTCTCTCTATTGTTTTATATAGTATAAAGAATTTTTTATCAAAATTTTACGTCATTTAAATATTTTAACATCGTTAAACTTGCAAATGGCCCACCATAATGATTAAAATTATTGATTTTGATCCCCTTTGATCACTAGGCAAATGATATCAAAAAATTGTGAAATTTATTTTTTAGACTTTTTAAATATTCTAGATCAAGTTTAACGAAGCCGATCATCAATTCGAAAGTCCTAACATTAAAAACAACTTGAGAGCGCGGAGGCCTCCGTACTTCTAAAAGCATACAAGTATATATATATATATATATATATATATATATATATATATATATATATAGTTCGGCTACTATACTTGTAAAAGTACCAATCAATTGGTGCTTGTAAGTTTTCTACCGTTAGATATATCCGTTTGACTAATTTCACCCTTTAGATCATGCCATTCCACCAACCATCCACTAAATCCAAGAAGCTTACTATCATTCTAACCACACATCCTTTCATCCAAGAGTTAAAACCTACAATCACCAATGAGTTGATATTTTTAAAAGTATAGAAGCTCAATTATATATATATATATATATATATATATATATATAGCGCGCTAGGCTTCTATACTATCTATAGTACCGGAGCTCCGATATTATAGTCTCATTTTCGATTTTAGGGTGTTCAAATCAATGATTCACATCGTTAAATATGATTTAGAGTATGTGAAGTTCTTACGAGTAAAATTTTAATTTTTTTCGACATCGTTTACTTAGTAAGTAAATCATGTTAAATGATCGGTAAAAATCGAACAATCTTTAAATTTTGAAAATTGAACATCGTTTACTTAGATTCGGCTGATCTAAGTCAAACAGTCGCGAGAGTTTGATTGAGAAGAGCCAGGGCGAGCATATCCCTTCTCAGCCCGATCGCTTGATCATTTTGGCACGCAGCGCATCACACTCGGAGGGTCGCCCCCAGGGGCCGATCGCGGACCACCATTTCCGGCTCCAACAACTTTTGTGGCACACCCGGTGGAACACTTAGATAACTCTTACCTATATACTACTGTTATCATGTCAGAGGATGATAGTCTCAGCGGGTGGTCGACTCATCAAAGGCTGACCCTAGCGCAGACGTTTAGGTGAATGACCCAAGCGCTGGATTCTCTCGAGAAAACACAATTACGTCTTGAGAAAAGTGAACAGGTGTGCGGCAAGCGTCTAGATGAGGCGTTGGCCGCTGTTACGGCCCCAAACAACAGCCTTCGGCTCTAGAATGAGCCATATCACAAAGGGCTACCCGGACCTCCCTCCATCATGCCACATCTATTACCGACACAATCAACCCTGATGGCGTCGGTAACAACGGCAACGCGACAGTAGGGAGCTATGCTGCCAATGGCATCTCTCCAATCGGCTCGAATACTGGGGGCAGGTCAGTTGCAAGCAGTCCCGCACCAGGCGGAGTATAGAACGATGGATCAAAGCGTCGGCCACCAGCAAGAGGCCCAATGGGGTGTGCTTACCCTATCGTCCCCGCTGGTCCTTTAGTCTCAGACTGAAGGTACAAAGAATGAGAAATGAGACCTAGGTATAGGGCTTATGGATGGCCAGTTTGGGCCATCACTAGCAACAATGGTGGCACCGCAGGTGGCGTTTTTCCAGACAGCACAACCGCTGGGGGTATTACAGCCGCAGGCGGCTCTCGTCCAAGTAAAACCTAGGCCGATAGGCACGAACAACGGCCACCAGCAGGAAGCTGCTCGAGGCTTGTTTTCTTCACCTTTTTCGTCTTTTCGACAGTCCCAGATCGAGGACGTGAAAGTTTGGGGGCAGACCCCGGATACGGGAGCTACTCGACAGTCGGCGGATCGGGTCATGCCGCATCCTGCGGACGTCAATTTAGTATAACCAACGGTCCTGACACCCTCGGCAGAAAGTGCCGAGCTATCGGCTCAGAAAGGGAAGATAATGAAAAATAACTTTGGCACAAAGATCAGGCCGACGGTATGGCCGATTTTTAGGCCCCCGTACCCCTCGTACGGGGATGTAGATATGGGGTACCTGTACTCAGCCAACTAGAAAAGGCCGAGGTTTAATAAATTCTCGGCTGAAGTAACCGAGAGTGCGTTTGAGCGACGGTTCACCTCCCGGGGACCGGCTCGATGGAAAGGGCTGGTCATAACGAAGACGTGTAAGTGTCGGCTGCGAAAGACAGAATCCGACACATGCCATAATAGAGTTGCGGCCGAGGAAAGGCCGAAAGGCCGAAATTGGCGGACGTAAGCATGGACTCAATCGGCCACGGGAGTTGGGCCGATGATTTTTTTGTCCGGATCACCAAGAAGAAGGTGCAGGCGAAACTTCTCGATGAGGCCAGCTGAATAACGACAGGTGATCAGCCCCGTCCGAAAGCAGATGGTACATAAGGGACCAGAAAATGAGGCCGTATCAAGGCCTCAAGAGAATGAGCTCGCACAAGAAGCCGGTGAAGAAGTGACTTCGGCCATTACACCATAGGCCGAAGACCCGACCGAGAAGGTCGAGGAAGAAATCATGGGGGATTACTTCGGGGATTCGCCGATTAAGAACGGTGAGAAGACTTTGGAAGTGCAAGATCCCCTAGTTGAAGTTAACCTGGGATCGACCAAGCAGAAACGGCCGACGTTTATCAGCTCGAAACTTTCGGCGGAGCAAAAAGAAGCGCTCATCGGCCTACTCAAAAGCTACCAAGATTGCTTTGCTTGGAGTTATGAGAAGATGTCGAGACTCGGCCGAGAAATCGTAGAGCATCGGCTTCCTATCAAAGAGGGATTTAAGCCGTTCAAGCAATCGGCTCGTAGGTTTGAGCCGGGTATCGTATTGAAAAAAAAAAGAGAAAACCGAAAGCCTTCTGAAGGTCGGTTTCATTAGACCGGCCTATTATGTCGAATGGCTGGCGAATATAGTTTCTGTGAAGAAGAAAATTAGGAAATTAAGAATTTGCATATATTTTCATAATCTCAATCTGGCTAGATCAAAGGATGATATCCCATGTTAATAGCCAATATGTTAATAGATGTCGCCGCCGGGCATGAAGTCTTATCTTTCATGGACGGTCACACAAGCTATAATCAGATAATGATAGCCGAGGGCAACGTGTCGAAAACGGCTTTCAGATGCCCAGGTTCAATTGGAACCTTCAAATGGTTGGTAATGCCCTTTGGTTTAAAGAATGCTGGGGTAACGTACCAAAGGGTGATGAACCTCATTTTTTATGATTTGATCAGCAAGTCGGTAGAAGTCTACATCGACAATATCATGGTAAAATCAAGATCTAAAGACGATCATTGGGCCGATTTAAGACTGGCTTTTGAGCGGATGATGAAGTGCAGTCTAAAGATGAACCCGTTGAAATGTGCGTTCGGGGTTTCCGCCGGAAATTTTCTAGGTTTTTTGGTGCATCAGAGGGGTATCGAGGTCGATTAAAACATGACAAAAGTGATTGTAGAGTTCCGGAGCTTCGGGCAGTGTGCCGACTCCACGGGGCAGCCTGGTATTGTGGAAATACCTTCAGCAGTTTCTGTTTGTATTTACAGAGAGGTTCGGGTGGTCCCGGAGCGACGCGGAAGTCTTTTTGAAGGAAAGTGAGTTGGCGTCGGCTTGAGAGCTTGCGGGTCGAGCTTTGGCTTCTTGGATGGTTTTGATGTGAGTTGAACCCTTGGGACATGTGTAATATGTTTTTACAGGGGTGTTCGGTTGGTTTCGGGGTGATGCGGAAGTCCCGAGGCGAGAAAGTGAGTTGACGGGGCGATTCTGGAGATTTTCGAGCTGTTTCTGGGAGTTTTGGGTGGCTGGTTCCGGAACCAGGTGCTTGGTTCCGGAACCAGGGGCTGTGTACCGGTACCAAGTGGGTGGTACCGGTACACAGGCACAGGGGGAGCCCGATATGGCCCGGACTTGCACAGTAAACCGAGGTATGGGCTTCTTCTGTTCCAACTACTCCCGCGTTGATTTTTATACCCCTCAACACAGCTCCCTCACCCTTATCTCATCCCTTATCCATCCTCCTCCATTCCTTGCTGCCTGAGAAGAAGAAGAAGAAGAGGAGGAAGTAGAGGAGAAGAAGCAGGGAGTCCTGGTTCGTGCTGCTTGAGGGTGTTGACCGGGTCAACCTGCGCACGCGAGGAGCAAATTGAGGTAAATTGATTGTTGGAGATTGTGGATTTGGACTCTTTGATTCTCCTCTTGGGTTTTATTGTTGGTTTTGAATGGTAATTTGAGTTAATTTCTATCCTTGCTCTCTCCCTGTGCTCTCGGGCTGCATGCATGCAGAGGGATTACTGTGCAAATCCGCAACTCTACGCATGCTTGATTCGTGGACTGGAGTGATCGGATTGAGCTGAGATTTTTATGGTGGCCTAGCTGGGTGCTGTGGAGGTTGTTTGGAGCTCCGTGGATTTTTCCGAGACGCGCGACGGTGCGCGCGCGCGCGAGAGGCGCAGTTCAGTTTTTCGTCAGATTGCGCCCGTTTCTTCACCGATTTCGGCGCGGCCTTCGGAAAGCATTTGAGGTGGGTTGGATTTTTCTTCTAAAAATCGTGGAATGCCCTCTAATGCTTCAGAACGCACTTTGATCATGTCAAAACTGTATATTTTAGCTGTTAAATGATCTGATAGTTGCCTAGAAAATCATAGAAATATTATCTGAACCCCAGAGTATTTTTAGTGGACTCTTGACATTATATGACACTAGACTGTGTACTCGGTTGGCCTCATTTAAGCTCCCGAACCGTTTTAAAAATCTGAAGGCTTGTTTTATTGGAAAACCGACTTTTAAAAATGGTTTTAAAATGTCTGAGGGTTCTAGTGATGCTGCATGGGTTCGGGGAGCATGTTCTCTCGTGCCGGGGGGCCGAGGAGATATTTGTTGATTATTATAGCCTTTCTGTGGCTTTTGAGTTTTACTAGTGTCATTGGGGGTTCTATTTGAGCACTTCAGATTCAGTCGTGGAGTTTACTCCGACCTTGACGTGAGTGTGTGTCGTGTATCCACTGTGTTCCGATCTATTTGATCGTGGATTATAGCCTGCTGAGCCTGGCATGTTTGCCAGTTATGAGATACTTTAGATACTTGAGTTCGGTGGGGTCGCTCCCCTCGAGCTACGCCCCGGGTGCGATGATGATACCGAGCCTGACGAGGCTGCGATGAGTTACTGAGAGTCCTTGAGGGACACCCTACGTAAGTCCGTTCCTCCGGGATGTGCGGCAGTAGATGAGCGCAGGCTTGACTTTATCTTGACTGGTCCAAAGAGGACAGTCATTGAGATTTGGGTGAGATGTGTGAGTGAGTTGCACTGCATGTTCATAGATGAGTGTTTTTTCTTTGAGCATATGTAGAGGCATATAGAGATAGATTTCCAGTTTTCATATCTATCTATCTATCTATTTGTTTACCTTTTTGTGCCTCCGGTGGACTTAGTGGGCATACCGTGTGCTTTGAGGACGGTACCCACTGGGAACTACCTTTGTAGTAGTTCTCACACCCGCTGCGGTGCAGGTTTTTCTGAGGCAGCTGCTCCGACTCCTTCCCGTGCGGAGTCTTCAGATCGAGGTAAGGGCGTGGCCGACTAGTCGCTTACCCGAGTCAGTTTAGTGGAGAGGTAGCAGTACCCTTTTGAGTTTCCACTTTTGTAGAGTGAGATTTTGAGAGATGTTATTTTTGTATCTTGAGGACAGCTTGTATCTTGGATTTTATTTACTCTAGTACAGTTGTTCTGTTTCCTTTCTATAGCATGTACTTACTTTTGCTCTGATATCTGTTAGCTATAGATTTATTTGCAGGGTAGACGCTTCGTCTGTACGGCAGTTTCCGTACAGATGGCGGATCTGTTAGCGAGCCCGGGTCGCAGTTTCGACCCCGGGGCGTGACAGATTAGAGTGGTATCAGAGCCTAGGTTTGTAGGTCATTGAGGACTTAGAGACCCTAGGCTTTTAGCTGGACAGTAGGTTGACTATCGAGAGAGACGTGATTTCTGCGAGAGTCATGATTGAGTTGTAACTCCCCCAGGGGATTGGGGTGAGTAATTTTGCATGTTTATTCTCTAAAGGGGACATGTCGGCTGCAGACGACATTACGCTTTAGAATGGGTAACATGTATAGACTCTCGTTTGATTGGGTTGAGTGATTCTTGGTCCTGATGTTCGGTTTTGATTTCAGGATTGCGATGCCTCCCAGACGTCGAGCTACGACGAGGGCTCACCCAGCCGCAAACGAGGAGCCTGAGCGGCAGGAGGCTCCACCTGTTGATCAGGGAGAGGTTCAGGCGCTGCGGGCCCAAGTGGCCCATTTGTCGGAGGAGTTGCAACGCCAAGATGAGGCGTCCAAACGCCAGGAGGAGACAGCCAGGCGCCAGGAGGAGACAGTTAGGCGCCAGGAGGAGGCAGCCAAGGCCCAGCAAGAGAATGTGGAACGGTTGGTAAGGTTACTCGAGCAGAGGGCACCTCCAGCGACGCCCCCAGTAGCTACCTCGGCGACCTCGTCACAGATTGCTCCTTTGACGGAGGCAGAGCAGAGAGAGCTCACGGATCGACTGTCATATATTAGCCAGTTCCATCCCCCGCGGTTCGCTGGTCTGAGCTCGGAGCCGTGGGAGGTCGAGAACTGGATTGCAGCTATGGAGAAATTGTTCGAGAATCTTTTCATCAAGGAGGAGTATCAAGTGCACCTGGGAACTCACTTTTTGGAGAAAGACGCCGAGACTTGGTGGCGTCGGGTTCGCCCTGTTGGACCGCCGGGCGTACAGTTGCTGACTTGGCACGAGTTTCGAGCTTTACTGCGTGGGGCTTACTTCCCCGACAGTGCAAAGCAGAAACTCGAGGGAGATCTTCGACGGCTACAGCAGGGTAGCCGACCCCTACAGGAGTATATACGAGAGTTTCAGCGCTTACTGAACAGTGTTCCATACGTCGCCCCAGATGAGCCGCAGAGGGTTGATCTATTTGAGAGAGGATTGCACCAGGATATCTACCATCACGTCCACTCCCATCGGTCACCTACCTTGGACGCAGCTATTGAGCGAGCTCGATGGGTCTCCCGAGGGACCGTTATTATGACAGAGAGGGGCGAGGCGCCAGGGACCAGCTCCGGGGAGAAGCGCCCCACACCTCAGGATTTTGGGCAGTCAAGCAGACCGAGGCCCCCGAGACCACCGCAGCCACAGATTCAGCCTCGAGGCCGCGGGTCACAGAGGAGGCAGAGGCCAGGGGGTCATCGGCCGCCTAGACAGCAGCAGCAGCAGCAGCAGAGGCGCTCCGATCAGTGTGTGATTTGTGGCGGGCCTCACGCACCTCAGCAGTGCGAGCAGCGACAGGGCAGATGCTATCGATGTGGACAGCCGGGACATATAGCTTGGACTTGCCCGAGGGCAGGGTCTTCAGCACCGTCGACTACATCGACTTCTCCCTTGCCCCTACAGGCAGTGGGAGCTTCGCCGAGCTTCACCCGGGGGGATCGTGCCACCTCCTCACGACAGTCTGAGAGACGACCTCCAGCGAGCGGGCGAGTGTACGCCGCTCAGGTCGAGGATTCCACAGCAGCGGATCAGGTAGTAGCAGGTATTGTTCTTATCTCCTCTACCCGTGCTCGAGCACTTTTTGATACTGGAGCATCACATTCTTTCATCAGTAGTACATTTGCATCTTCGCATGGGTTTGAGATTGGGCCATTGACTCATGCATTAGAGGTCCAGGTTCCGGGTTGTGTATTGCATGTAGATGAGTGCTGTTGGTCCTGCCCAGTGCAGTTAGGACCGTGGATTTTACCCATTGACCTGTTGGTCTTGCGCCGACTTCAGGATTTTGATGTGGTTTTGGGTATGGATTGGTTATCCCGGTTCTATGCTACTATTGATTGTAGATTGAGGACTGTGACCCTTCGGGAGCCGGGTCAGGAGGAGTATGTGTATAGGGGATGTCAGAGTGCATTGTTTGCAGTGACAGTGTCTTCCGCCAGAGCCCGACAGATGTTGAGTAGAGGCTGTGTCGCTTTTCTTGCGACTGTTGTAGAGGCGCCTACGGCGATGCCCGGACTCGAGGATATCCCTGTTGTCTGCGAGTACCCGGATGTTTTTCCCTCGGAGTTATCATCCATGTCGCCGGATCGAGAGATAGAGTTTGTGATTGATGTAGTCCCTGGAACTACATCAGTCTCTAAAGCGCCCTACAGGATGGCCCCAGCAGAGTTGAGAGAGCTAAAGGCTCAATTGCAGGATCTTTTGGATCGAGGGTTCATCAGACCTAGCGTCTCTCCGTGGGGAGCGCCGATTCTTTTTGTGAAAAAGAAGGACGGATCACTTAGATTGTGTGTGGATTATCGAGAGTTGAATAAAGTGACCGTTCGGAACAAGTATCCTCTCCCCAGGATTGATGATTTGTTTGATCAGCTTCAGGGAGCTACGGTCTTCTCCAAGATCGACCTTCAGTCCGGTTACCACCAGCTTAAGGTGAGGGCCGAGGATGTGTCCAAGACAGCTTTCAGGACTCGGTATGGGCATTATGAGTTCACAGTGCTACCGTTTGGATTGACTAATGCCCCAGCCGCATTTATGGATCTAATGAACCGAGTGTTTCAGCCCTACTTGGATCGTTTTGTAGTTGTGTTTATTGATGACATTCTGGTTTACTCCCGAAGTGACACGGAGCATGAGGAGCACTTGAGGATAGTGCTGCAGCTTCTGAGAGAGAAGAAGTTGTATGCCAAGTTAAAGAAGTGCGCTTTTTGGCTTCGGGAGGTTTCTTTTCTAGGCCACGTAGTTTCAGCCGCAGGAGTGGCAGTGGACCCGGCGAAGATTGATTCAGTTCGGGATTGGCCTAGACCCACGACGGTGACAGAGGTGCGCAGCTTCTTGGGCCTTGCAGGGTACTACCGTCGTTTTGTAGAAGGCTTTGCGAAGCTTTCTCTCCCCTCACTCGGTTGACTAGGAAGGGGATCAAGTTTGTGTGGACAGAGCAGTGTCAGCAGAGCTTCGAGGAGTTGAAGCAGAGGTTGATTACAGCGCCAGTCCTTTCACTACCAGTTATGGGAGAGGGATTCGTGATTTACAGTGATGCCTCCCACAGCGGCCTAGGATGTGTGTTGATGCAGCATGGTAGGGTAATCGCTTATGCTTCGCGCCAGCTAAAGGACTATGAGAAAAATTACCCTACGCATGACTTGGAGCTAGCCGCTGTTGTCTTTGCTTTGAAGCTTTGGCGGCACTATCTTTATGGCGAGCATTGTGAGATCTTCACCGACCACCAGAGTTTGAAGTATTTGTTCACCCAGAAGGAACTCAACTTGAGGCAACGCCGGTGGCTAGAGCTGCTAAAGGATTATGATCTGAATATTCAGTATCATCCCGGCAAAGCCAATGTGGTCGCAGACGCCTTGAGCAGGCGATCAGGGCAGTCCTTGAGTTTGTTGATTACCCAGCAGATGCCCTTGAGAGAGCAGTTGAGGCGCTTGGATATAGAGGTGGTGTCCCCTGGGGTTTCTGCAAGACTTATGTCCATGGTCTTGCAGCCTACTCTGTTGGACAGGATTAGAGAGAAACAGAGTGAGGACCCCGAGCTTGTGAGGATTCGAGATCAGCTTCGGCAGGATCAGGGTGGGGACTTTTCTGTGGATACAGCGGGAGTACTCCGGTACAGGGACCGCTTTTGTGTGCCCGTGGACTCAGAGGTTCGAGAGCTGATTTTGAGGGAAGCTCACTATACACCTTACACCCTCCATCCTGGGGGAACTAAGATGTATAGGGACTTGAGGGCACAGTTTTGGTGGCGCGGCATGAAGAGAGATATTGGAAGGTTTGTGGCTCGTTGTTTAACTTGTCAGCAAGTTAAAGCTGAGCATCAGGTTCCAGCTGGCAAGTTGCAGAGCCTTCCAATACCTGAATGGAAATGGGACCGTGTCACTATGGATTTTATTGTGGGATTGCCGAGGACTCAGAGTGGTTCTGATGCCATATGGGTGATTGTTGATCGTTTGACCAAATCAGCCCACTTTCTGCCGATGCAGTTGAGTTGGTCCTTGGAGAGGTTAGCACAGTTATATATGGATGAGATTGTGAGACTGCACGGGGTGCCAGTATCGATTGTGTCTGACAGGGACCCGAGGTTTACTTCACAGTTTTGGGGGAGCTTGCAGACAGCCTTGGGGACCCAGCTTCAGTTTAGCACCGCCTTTCACCCACAGACTGATGGACAGTCGGAGAGGACCATTCAGACTCTGGAGGACATGTTGAGAGCATGTGTCCTGAGCTTCGGTGGCAGTTGGGATCGACACTTGAGGTTAGCCGAGTTCGCGTATAACAATAGCTTCCAGGCGAGCATTCAGATGGCGCCCTACGAAGCATTGTATGGTCGGAAGTGTCGATCGCCTCTATTTTGGAGTGACGTGGGCGAAAGGAAGACCTTGGGGCCAGATCTGCTTGTGGAAGCTGAGGAAAAGGTCAGGATCATTCGGCGACACATAGAGACCGCTCAGAGCCGTCAGAGGAGTTATGCAGACAGGAGGCGGCGAGACTTGGAGTTTCAGGTGGGAGACCATGTTTTTCTGAAAGTCTCGCCATCTCGAGGAGTTCGCCGATTTGGAGTACGCGGAAAGCTTAGTCCGCGGTTTATCGGGCCATTTGAGGTGCTAGAGCGCATTGGCCCAGTTGCATATCGAGTTGCGCTACCGCCGCGGTTGGCAGGCACCCACGACGTATTTCATGTATCCACCTTGAGGAAATATGTGTTTGATCCCTCACATATCCTGGACTTCACATCCTTGGAGCTAGACGAGGACTTGAGCTATCAGGAGCGACCGGTGCGAATTCTTGCTCGAGAGACGAGAGAATTACGCAACCGGATCATACCTTTTGTTAAGGTTTTATGGAGTCATCATGAGGAACGAGAGGCCACATGGGAGCCTGAGGATGAGCTGAGAGTTTCATATCCCCACTTATTTGAGTCGCCCTCCTGAGTTTTGATTTTTGTGGTTTCGAGGACGAAACCTTCTGAAGGAGGGGAGAGTGTAGAGTTCCGGAGCTTCGGGCAGTGTGCCGACTCCACGGGGCAGCCTGGTATTGTGGAAATACCTTCAGCAGTTTCTATTTGTATTTACAGAGAGGTTCGGGTGGTCCCGGAGCGACGCGGAAGTCTTTTTGAAGGAAAGTGAGTTGGCGTCGGCTTGAGAGCTTGCGGGTCGAGCTTTGGCTTCTTGGATGGTTTTGATGTGAGTTGAACCCTTGGGACATGTGTAATATGTTTTTACAGGGGTGTTCGGTTGGTTTCGGGGTGATGCGGAAGTCCCGAGGCGAGAAAGTGAGTTGACGGGGCGATTCTGGAGATTTTCGAGCTGTTTCTGGGAGTTTTGGGTGGCTGGTTCCGGAACCAGGTGCTTGGTTCCGGAACCAGGGGCTGTGTACCGGTACTGTCACGCCCCGGGTCGAAACTGCGACCCGGGCTCGCTAACAGATCCGCCATCTGTACGGAAACTGCCGTACAGACGAAGCGTCTAGCCTGCAAAAGACAAAACTACAGCTACACAGATATCAGAGCGGATAAAAAGCTGTACTATAAATTTTTTTTTTCTCAACTACAAGTTGCTACAACTCATAGCCTATCTCCCAAAATCAGCGGATACAAATAGAAGTCCACCTATACAACATCTACGAATCCAAAAAGGGAGATAGCTAACAAGAACATAACCCACTCCCACAATCCGGGATGGTACATCTACCTCTCTCTAAAGTAACAAT
This sequence comes from Tillandsia leiboldiana, assembly GCA_029204045.2. NCBI lineage: Eukaryota > Viridiplantae > Streptophyta > Magnoliopsida > Poales > Bromeliaceae > Tillandsia > Tillandsia leiboldiana. The sequence continues at coordinate 54,185,927 of CM055063.1, read as the reverse complement.
GCTGGTAGGGAACTATCACGCGACTCCCTGTCCTCGGTCCGTCCAGTCAAGCACAGCAGGAACGGAAGAAAGCCTCAGCAACCTGTCACCGACAGAGGGTGTGAGAACTACATCCTACAGTAGTTCTCAGTGGGTACCGTCTCCAAGAACCACGGTCTGCCCACTAAGTCTACCAGAGGCATAAGATAGAGAAAAGACTGATAATAAGATAAATAAGCTGGAAAAGAATCTACAGCTATCATGCCTCTATCTACTATGCTCAATAAGAAGAGACTATGGATGATGGAATGCAGTCACTCACTGCCGACAATATGTCACAAGTACTAAGCCCAAGACGCTCTACTATGACACATGCTACGCCATCACTCCCTCAGTATGTCTCGAATCTCAGCAACTGCCCACCCGGGTCCAGTCGAGTCAAGCCTGCGCCCCCTGGTGTATCAACCAGGGTGTCCCAACGGACAAACTCAATATCTCACACAGTGACCCCATGGTAGCACGGCCAGGGGTATCAAGCGACCACTAGTATATGAACTAGGCGCATCATCGCAGCCTCGTCAGGCTCGGTATCATCATCGCAGCCTCATCAGGCTCGGAATCATCAACGCACCCGGGGCGTGGTTCGAGGGGTGCGACCCCACCGAACTCAAGTATCTCATCAGTATCACTGTCTCACAAGTGGCTCCTGCAGGCTGTGGTCCTCGATCAAACAGATCGGTATCTCGATGCTCAAAGCACAAACTCAGTCGGAGAACTCTCCACGACTCAATCTCACAACACTGACCCACTCAAAGAAAGTACTACACAGCTGGGACCACCGTCTCTCCCACGGCTCCCATAACACAACTCCACTGAACTCAACACTCAACTCACGGCCGGAGCTACTCCACGGCCAGATCTACGAAGGGTCCGAAACCCAGGGAGACTAACATCTACGTCCCCAAGAGAGAAAGCAGCCCTTAGAACCCAGATCACTCGAATCCGCTCGGGTGGATAAGTTTATAAGAAACCATGTCATTTATTTCAGAAAATCATTCGATCTGAGAGGAAAGCCATCTTTATAATGATTTTTAGTCTTTTTTAGGAAAACCCTTTGAAATCAAGTTTTATGCCCAAGCCTCGAAGAGCTGATGCCTTCGTCCCAACGGACGAGAACAGACTCGGACAACCTTGCGAGGCTTGGAAGAAACATTGGCTGACTAAAATCATGTATTTATCCAAAAAGGTTCTGGGTTCAAGGTCCTGCTAACACACGTGCACCACGACCCCAACCTGGTGGTGACGAGAAGAACAGTGGAAAGGAAAAACCCCCGGGACCACCGTTTATCTGAAACAGCTCCCCAAAATGCTAACACTGGCCTAACCCAGCCACCAGACCCCACTCGGCCCCCCGGGCCCGAGTGCAACACCCGTCCCACAACACTCTGACCACTCGGCCCACTACCCGGGCGAGGAAACTCTAAGTCCCGAAGGATATGAAAAGTGCGGGATGTCTAAAGCATAAGGAACCTAGCCCAAATTAAGGTTAACAAATGGTCTGGTCAAAATCATGCACATATGACGGGGGTGCTAGTTAAGTTCCAAGAAAAATACTTAAACTAGCATGCAATCCTATCACAATAGAATTAGAAGGAAGTCCGTAGACTTGGAGAGAAAACCAACCCACCTTAGAAAGCCACCAATTGCTCCGTCGACACTTGCAATTGGCTCAGCGGGCTTACCTGGCCTCCAAGGGGTCCGCACGCAACACGAAGCCCGATGCCAGAATCCGCCCGCGAAACGGAGCACGCAGCGACCAACCACACGACCGCGCGCCCCGCGGAACAAAAACCGACACGCACGCTGCCAGAAGCGAAGAAATCGCAAAATCAATCCACACAGACAAAACCGAGCATCCGGACGGCGAACAAACAGCTTCCGTCGGCGAAAACAAGCCCTACCGTCACTCGAAAACCAGCGCCCGACGGCCGGAAAAATAGCTTCCGTCGGGCGGAAAACAGCCCTCCGTCAGCGGAAAAACCCCAGCGCCCGGACGGCGAAAAATAGCACGCACCGGCGGCGGAAAACAGCTACGTTTCAGGCGAAAAAAACAGCGCCCGACGGCGGGACGGAAAAAACAGCACGCGGCGGCGACCAAAAACAGGCTCGTCGGCGAAAACAGCGCCCGAACCGGCGAAAAACAGCACGCGGCGGCGAAAACACGCTCCGTCGGCGAAAACCAGCGCCGTGCGACGGCGAAAAAACAGCACGCTACGGCGGCGAAAAAACAGCTCCGTCGGCGGAACACCCGCGCCCCCGGACGGCACGAAAACAAGCACGCGGGCGGCGAAAAAAAGCTCGTCGGCGAAACAACAGCGCCCGACGGCGACGGGGAAAACAGCCTCCGTCGGCGAAAAACAGCGCCCGACGGCGAAAAAACCGCTCAAAAATCAGCTTTGCGAAAATCCTGCGAAAACCGCTCGCGAAAAACTGCCAGAAATCTGCTCGACGGCGAAAAAGCACAGCCGACGGCGAAAAAACAGCGGCCGACGGCGACCACGGGCTCCGACGGCGAAAACACGGCGCCGGCACGCAAACCGAGGAGTCGCCCACCGTCCGGGAGCACGACGCGCGGCGAAAACCCAGCCGCGCGACGAGGGAGGCCCACCGGCGGCACCAAGCCGAACCGCGCGGCGCAGGGACTGCTGCGCGCTGGAGCGCGCGCGCAGTGCCCAGCGGCTGGAGCGCGCGCGCAGTGCCCCCAGCCGGCCGCTCGCCGGACCCGCGCGCAGCCCGCCGCTCGGGGCGCGGAGCCAAGAGGCTGCCGCGCAGCCCGCAGCCTGCGCGCAGCAGCGCGGGGCCTGCGCGCGCCGCTGCCGCGCTCGCGCGGCCAAGCAGGCGCGCGCTCACCTGCGCGCGGATGCCCTGCGCGCGGCCAGGCAGGGCCGCCGCGCGCGCCTGCGCGCGGCCAGCAGCGCCGCGTGCAGCACTTTGCTGCACGCGGCGCCGCTCCCAGCGGCACCTCGCCGCAGGGTGCTGCCAAAAGCAGCACCTTCGCCGAAGGGTGCAGCCAAAAGCAGCACCCTGGCGGCCGCGCGTGCGCCGTTGCGGCGCGCGCGCGGCGCGGGCCCCCGCCGGCGACCGGAAAAAAATCAGAAAAAGGCCCCGATAAATCCATAAAATCCGAAAATCCCAAAAATCCAAGAATCCACTTTTCTTCGATTTTTAAACACCAAATAATTCCCTGAAAGCTCCAAAATTCACAAAGAAACCTCAAAAAAGAGAAATTGCTTACCTCGATGTCGCGCGTCGCACGCCCACGAGCTTCACACGGCCTCCAACGGCGAGTCCAAAAATCCGAGATCGGCTCAAAACTCCTCTCTTCCTTTCCTCTCTTTCCTTTCCTTTCTTTTCTTTTTTTCCTTTCTTTCCTCTTTTCCTTTCGTTCTCTGCTGCAGAGGGAGGCTAGGGCCACTTTATATAAAGCCATAAAGCTTTATTAATTAAATCCCTAATTATTATTCCCATAATCCAACTCCAACTCACTTTTTGCTTCGGGCTCTCCGC
>CM055063.1:54124674-54182281 GCA_029204045.2 Tillandsia leiboldiana | reverse complement strand
CCTGACAGTAGTTCTCAGTGGGTTGTACCGTCTCCAAAACCCGGTCCTTCCCCTAAGTCTATACCAGAGCATAAGATAGAGAAAAAGACTGATAATAATATAAATAAGCTGGAAAAGAATCTACAGCTATCATGCCTCTATCTACTATGCTCATAAGAAGAGACTATGGATGATGGAATGCAGTCACTCACTCACTGCCAGACAATATGTCACCAGTACTAAGCCCAAGACCTCTACTATGACACATGCTACGCCATCACTCCCTCAGTATATCTCGAATCTCAGCGACTGCCCACCCGGTCCAGTCGAGTCAAGCCTGCGCCCCCTGGTGTAATCAACCAGGGTGTCCCAACGGACAAACTCAATATCTCACACAGTGACCCCATGGTAGCACGGCCAGGGGTATCAAGCGACCACTAGTATATGAACTAGGCGTCATCGCAGCCTCGTCGGCTCGGTATCATCATCGCAGCCTCATCAGGCTCGGAATCATCAACGCACCCGGGGCGTGGTTTCGAGGGGTGCGACCCCACCGAACTCAAGTATCTCATCAGTATCACTGTCTCACAAGTGGCTCCTGCAGGCTGTGGTCCTCGATCAAACAGATCGGTATCTCGATGCTCAAAGCACAAACTCATCGGAGAACCCTCCACGACTCAATCTCACAACACAGACCCACCAACGAAGGTACTACACAGCTGGGACCACCGTCTCACCCACGGCTCCCACAACACAACTCCACTGAACTCAACACTCAACTCACGGCCGGAGCTACTCCACGGCCAGATCTACGAAGGGTCCGAAACCCAGGGAGACTAACATCTACGTCCCCAAGAGAGAAGCAGCCCTTAGAACCCAGATCACTTCGAATCCGCTCGGGTGGATAAGTTTATAAGAAACCATGTCATTTTATTTCAGAAAATCATTCGATCTGAGAGAAAGCCATCTTTATAATGATTTTTAGTCTTTTTTAGGAAAACCCTTTGAAATCAAGTTTTATGCCCAAGCCTCGAAGAGCTGATGCCTTCGTCCCACGGACGAACAGACTCGGACAACTTGCGAGGCTTGGAAGAAACATTGGCTGACTAAAATCATGTATTTATCCAAAAAGGTTCTGGGTTCAAGGTCCTGCTAACACACGTGCACCACGACCCCAACCTGGTGGTGACGAGAAGAACATGGAAAGGAAAAACCCCCGGGACCACCGTTTATCTGAAACGGCTCCCCAAAATGCTAACACTGGCCTAACCCAGCCACCAGACCCCACTCGGCCCCCCCGGCCCGAGTGCAACACCCGTCCACACACTCTGACCACTCGGCCCACTACCCCGGCGAGGAAACTCTAAGTCCCGAAGGATATGAAAAGTGCGGATGTCTAAAGCATAAGGAACCTAGCCCAAATTAAGGTTCACAATGGTCTGGTCAAAATCATGCACATATGACGGGGTGCTAGTTAAGTTCCAAGAAAAATACTTAAACTAGCATGCAATCCTATCACAATAGAATTAGAAGGAAGTCCGTAGACTTGGAGAGAAAACCACCCACTTAGAAAGCCACCAATTGCTCGTCGACACTTGCAATTGGCTCAGCGGGCTTACCTGGCCTCCAAGGGGTCCGCACGCAAACGAAGCCCGATGCCCAGAAGCCGCACCTGCGAAACTGACAGCGTCAGCGACCACCACACGACCGCTGCGCCCCGCGGAACAAAAAACCGCACCGCACGCTGCCAGAAGCGAAGAATCGCAAAATCAATCCACACAGACAAAACCGAGCATCCGACGGCGAAACAAAACAGCTTCCGTCGGCGAAAACAGCCATCCGTCAGCGAAAACCAGCGCCCGACGGCGAAAAATAGCTTCCGTCGGCGAAAACAGCCTCCGTCAGCGAAAACCAGCGCCCGACGGCGAAAAATAGCACGCGGCGGCGAAAACAGCTCCGTCGGCGAAAAAAACAGCGCCCCGACGGCGAAAAACAGCACGCGGCGGCGAAAAAACAGCTCCGTCGGCGAAAAACAGCGCCCGACGGCGAAAAACAGCACGCGGCGGCGAAAAACAGCTCCGTCGGCGAAAAACCAGCGCCCGACGGCGAAAAAACAGCACGCGGCGGCGAAAAACAGCTCCGTCGGCGAAAACCAGCGCCCGACGGCGAAAAACAGCACGCGGCGGCGAAAACAGCTCCGTCGGCGAAAAACAGCGCCCGACGGCGAAAACAGCTCCGTCGGCGAAAAACAGCGCCCGACGGCGAAAAACCGCTCAAAAATCAGCTTTGCGAAAATCCTGCGAAAACCGCTCGCGAAAAACTGCCAGAAATCTGCTCGACGGCGAAAAAGCAGCAGCCGACGGCGAAAAACAGCGGCCGACGGCGACCCACGGGCTCCGACGGCGAAAACACGGCGCCGGCACGCAAACCGAGGAGTCGCCCACCGTCCGGGAGCACGACGCGCGGCGAAAACCCAGCCGCGCGACGAGGGAGGCCCACCGCGCGGCACCAAGCCGAACCGCGCGGCGCAGGGCCTGCTGCGCGACGCTGGAGCGCGTCGCGCAGTGCCCCAGCGGCGCTGCGCGCGGCCGCGCGCAGCCCGCCGCGCGCGCGCGGCCGCTGCGCGCAGCCCGCAGCGCTGCGCGCAGCAGCGCGGGGGCCTGCCGCGCGCGCCCGCGCGCGGCCAGGCAGCGCCGCGCGCACCTGCGCGCGCCTGCGCGCGGCCAGGCAGGCCTGCCGCGCGCGCCTGCGCGCGGCCAGGCAGCGCCGCGTGCAGCACTTTGCTGCACGCGGCGCCGCTCCCAGCGGCACCTCGCCGCAGGGTGCTGCCAAAAGCAGCACCTCGCCGAAGGGTGCAGCCAAAAGCAGCACCCTGGCGCCGCGCGTGCGCCGTTGCGCGCGCGCGCGGCCGCCGGCGACGGAGAAAAAATCAGAAAAAGGCCCCGATAAATCCAATAAAATCCGAAAATCCCAAAAATCCAAGAATCCACTTTTTTCTTGATTTTTAAACACCAAATAATATCCTGAAAGCTCCAAAATTCAAAGAAACCTCAAAAAAGAGAAATTGCTTACCTCGATGTCGCGCGTCGCACGCCCACGAGCTTCACACGGCCTCCAACGGCGAGTCCAAAAATCCGAGATCGGCTCAAAACTCCTCTTCTTCCTTTTCCTCTCTTTTCCTTTCCTTTCTTTCTCTTTTTTTCCTTTCTTTCTCTTTTCCTTTCTTTCTCTGCTGCAGAGGGAGGCTAGGGCCACTTTATATAAAGCATAAAGCTTTATTAATTAAATCCACTAATTAATTAATTCCCATAATCCAACTCCAACTCACTTTTTGCCTTCGGGCTCTCCGCCGCTGCCCGGAACCTCCCGAACTCCGCTGTAAATTGAAAATACACGCGCTCACAGCTTTTTCTCTCCAAAAAGCTCATCCGTTGAGGCGGGGTGCTCAAATCACTTACCGGCTCCAAAATTGCCAGTTCCAACTCACTTTTTGCCTCCGGGCCCTCCGCGTCAGTCCGGAACCTCCCGAACCTCGCTGTAATCTGAAAGTACACGTGTCCACAGCTTTTTCTCCTCAAAAAGCTTATCCGTTGAGTCGGGGTGCTCAAATCAATTACCGGCTCCAAAATTGCCAGTTCCGACTCACTTTTTGACTCCGGGTCCTCCGCGTCAGTCCGGAACCTCCCGAACCTCGCTGTAATCTGAAAGTACACGTGTCCACAGCTTTTTCTCCTCAAAAAGCTTATCCGTTGAGTCGGGGTGCTCAAATCCATTACCGGCTCCAAAATTGCCCGTTCCGACTCACTTTTCGCCTCCGGGCCCTCCGCGTCAGTCCGGAACCTCCCGAACCTCGCTGTAATCTGAAAGTACACCTGTTCCAAGTGTTCCTGAATTTCCGGCGCTCCACGGTGAAGTCGGAAATTTCCAATCTCCTCCTCAATCGGCCTACAAAGCCCGGAAAAACCCCGAATCGAGCTGGAGCTTCCGCGTTGACCCGAATCAACTCGGCATCAACAGTAACCTCAAATGCAACATGCCCAAGGCAACTCTCTGCTCCAAGCCATCTGTGTGGTCGGCGCGCTATCCAAAGTCCCGGTACTCTACATTCTCCCCTCCTTCAAAAGGTTTCGTCCTCGAAACCAAAACACACACCCTACCACAAGAAACTTACATCGGGAAATCATCAACTCCAACTCTCTCTCAAAAGAAAAGCAGCCGAAAATAGCGAAAAGTCCAAAATTTCCAAAGGACCGATGCCTTCGCCCCGATCAAAACAGAACAGGTTCCCGCATCGCCTCCATTTCTGGAGTAGTCCTTCGAAATTTTTCATTCCGCTGCTATTTTCGGCGTTAAAACGGAAAAACAAGGAGAGAGAGATGTTGAAGCTGTCCCAGCTGTGGCCGCAACCCAAAACCACAGTCCACCAACTCAACCAAGTAGGGGTGCAAAACTCTGATCTCAACCACAAGGAAAGGAAGTCATACCAAGTACCAAGCGATCCGCTAACCTGGCGCCCACCAATCGGCAACCCAAACTCATCCTCTCGGCTCTCAGGTGGTCGCTCTAACCCAACGAACAGGCATCGCCGAACCTTCACTGGGTAAACTCAACCGTAAATTCCATAACTCCACAAGCAAGAATTCCTTCGGTTGCTTCTGATAGCTCAAATCCTTGTTCGACTCCAACGAAGAAAAGCCGATAAAGTGCGAGGATTCAATTACACTTCCTCCTATCAGACGAAAAATCCCGGTCCAAACTCCCCGCGCAAACTCAAGTCTATAATCATAAACCTCTGCGGCTGGTGGCTTCCAAAAGATCGAAGTCTCCAAAAGGCAAAAATCCTCCGTTGCTCCTTAGCAACCAAAACTATCTAGTTCCGCCGGTACATCTCTCGATTAGGCAACCAACATCTCCCCTCTTAGGAGTTGCTGCACCATCCTCCAGTGATCTTGAAGCTCTAAGCCACTTCGGAAACAAATCCAAATGTCCACGACGGGTCCGGCTGCTAACCCGTTCAAACCCAGCTGGAGAACTCGATCCTTCCAATACTAACAATCGCAGGCCTCAGTCAATCCACTTGACCGCAAGGCAAGCTCAGAAAGCCCCTACCGGGTTCTGAACACTAGCCGGGCACAACCTCGACTGCAAGGTTCCATAACCATGTCGACCACTATCACGGTCTCCAATCCAGTATCCTGGCACCTCAACCGCCGAGAACCTCCAGGTCTCTGTCTCCTCTGAGACACAGATCCTGGGGCTGGCACCATGGCAACCTCGATCCTCTCCGCTAACCCGAATTCAGGCCATACCGGAAGACTCTCTCTCTGGAGCTGGTCCCTCAATCTCCGTCCCTCCTGGACGTGATCAGTGATCCTCGGTCAATCCATCGCACATGCCCAATCGCTGCATCTACGGTCGGCACTCGCCGAGAATACACAATGAGATAAATATCCAGGTGCCGTCCCCTCTCAGCATAACAACCCCGAAGCCTCAACCTGGGTGACAAGGGGCCCACTGCTCAACCCTCGCGGAAACTCGCTCCCGGTGGTCCAACAGGACGAACCCGACGCCACCAACTCTCGGCGTCCCAAACGAAAGGCGCAAGATCCCGCGCTCTGAAGCTTCTCCAGGATGAACAAATCCTTGAGCAGCTTTTCCATAGCAGCGATCCAGTTCTCGGCCTCCCAAGGCCCCCAACTTAAATCCCAAAATCTGCAGGGGATGGGACTGGATGAAGTAGAACAACCGGTTGACAACCTCTCGCTGCTCCTGCACCATCAGTGGTGCGACCAGGGTCAAAATCGACAATGTCGCGGCTGGAGTACTACTGGCGATACCCCGGGAGATGCTCTCAGCTCAAACATGCGCAACACACGCTCCATGTTCTTCTCCTGGCGCCGCAACGCCTCCGACATCTGGGCCCCCTGAGCCCGCAGATCCTGTACCTCACCCTGCCTAGCCTGCTCGGCAGCCCGCCGTCCGGGCTCCTCAGCTGAGGTCAAACGCCCGCTCGTCGCTGCACGACGTCTCGGCGGCATCGCAAGTAGCTGAAACAAAACAAACATCAGGACACAACAACCATACGACCCAATCCAGCGAGAGTCTAAAATTTGTTATCCTTCCTAAAGTATTATGTTGTCTGCAGCCAACATAATCACTTTGAGAGAATAACATATCAAATCACTCATCCCAACCCGAGGGAGAGGTAAAAACTCAATCTGGACTCTCGCTAAAAGTCACGACTCTCACGTAGTCATCCTAATGTCCAACCACAAGCCTAGGGTTTCTAAGTCCTCAATGACCTATAACCTAGGCTCTGATACCACTCTAATCTGTCACGCCCCGGGTCGAAACTGCGACCCGGGCTCGCTAACAGATCCGCCATCTGTACGGAAACTGCCGTACAGACGAAGCGTCTAGCCTGCAAAAGACAAAACTACAGCTACACAGATATCAGAGCGGATAAAAAGCTGTACTATAAATTTTTTTTTTCTCAACTACAAGTTGCTACAACTCATAGCCTATCTCCCAAAATCAGCGGATACAAATAGAAGTCCACCTATACAACATCTACGAATCCAAAAAGGGAGATAGCTAACAAGAACATAACCCACTCCCACAATCCGGGATGGTACATCTACCTCTCTCTAAAGTAACAATGCTGGTAGGGAACTATCACGCGACTCCCTGTCCTCGGTCCGTCCAGTCAAGCACAGCAGGAACGGAAGAAAGCCTCAGCAACCTGTCACCGACAGAGGGTGTGAGAACTACATCCTACAGTAGTTCTCAGTGGGTACCGTCTCCAAGAACCACGGTCTGCCCACTAAGTCTACCAGAGGCATAAGATAGAGAAAAGACTGATAATAAGATAAATAAGCTGGAAAAGAATCTACAGCTATCATGCCTCTATCTACTATGCTCAATAAGAAGAGACTATGGATGATGGAATGCAGTCACTCACTGCCGACAATATGTCACAAGTACTAAGCCCAAGACGCTCTACTATGACACATGCTACGCCATCACTCCCTCAGTATGTCTCGAATCTCAGCGACTGCCCACCCGGGTCCAGTCGAGTCAAGCCTGCGCCCCCTGGTGTATCAACCAGGGTGTCCCAACGGACAAACTCAATATCTCACACAGTGACCCCATGGTAGCACGGCCAGGGGTATCAAGCGACCACTAGTATATGAACTAGGCGCATCATCGCAGCCTCGTCAGGCTCGGTATCATCATCGCAGCCTCATCAGGCTCGGAATCATCAACGCACCCGGGGCGTGGTTCGAGGGGTGCGACCCCACCGAACTCAAGTATCTCATCAGTATCACTGTCTCACAAGTGGCTCCTGCAGGCTGTGGTCCTCGATCAAACAGATCGGTATCTCGATGCTCAAAGCACAAACTCAGTCGGAGAACTCTCCACGACTCAATCTCACAACACTGACCCACTCAAAGAAAGTACTACACAGCTGGGACCACCGTCTCTCCCACGGCTCCCATAACACAACTCCACTGAACTCAACACTCAACTCACGGCCGGAGCTACTCCACGGCCAGATCTACGAAGGGTCCGAAACCCAGGGAGACTAACATCTACGTCCCCAAGAGAGAAAGCAGCCCTTAGAACCCAGATCACTCGAATCCGCTCGGGTGGATAAGTTTATAAGAAACCATGTCATTTATTTCAGAAAATCATTCGATCTGAGAGAAAGCCATCTTTATAATGATTTTTAGTCTTTTTTAGGAAAACCCTTTGAAATCAAGTTTTATGCCCAAGCCTCGAAGAGCTGATGCCTTCGTCCCAACGGACGAGAACAGACTCGGACAACCTTGCGAGGCTTGGAAGAAACATTGGCTGACTAAAATCATGTATTTATCCAAAAAGGTTCTGGGTTCAAGGTCCTGCTAACACACGTGCACCACGACCCCAACCTGGTGGTGACGAGAAGAACAGTGGAAAGGAAAAACCCCCGGGACCACCGTTTATCTGAAACAGCTCCCCAAAATGCTAACACTGGCCTAACCCAGCCACCAGACCCCACTCGGCCCCCCGGGCCCGAGTGCAACACCCGTCCCACAACACTCTGACCACTCGGCCCACTACCCGGGCGAGGAAACTCTAAGTCCCGAAGGATATGAAAAGTGCGGGATGTCTAAAGCATAAGGAACCTAGCCCAAATTAAGGTTAACAAATGGTCTGGTCAAAATCATGCACATATGACGGGGGTGCTAGTTAAGTTCCAAGAAAAATACTTAAACTAGCATGCAATCCTATCACAATAGAATTAGAAGGAAGTCCGTAGACTTGGAGAGAAAACCAACCCACCTTAGAAAGCCACCAATTGCTCGTCGACACTTGCAATTGGCTCAGCGGGCTTACCTGGCCTCCAAGGGGTCCGCACGCAACACGAAGCCCGATGCCAGAATCCGCCCGCGAAACGGAGCACGCAGCGACCAACCACACGACCGCGCGCCCCGCGGAACAAAAACCGCACCGCACGCTGCCAGAAGCGAAGAAATCGCAAAATCAATCCACACAGACAAAACCGAGCATCCGACGGCGAAAAACAGCTTCCGTCGGCGAAAACAGCCTCCGTCAGCGAAAACCAGCGCCCGACGGCGAAAAATAGCTTCCGTCGGCGAAAACAGCCTCCGTCAGCGAAAACCAGCGCCCGACGGCGAAAAATAGCACGCGGCGGCGAAAACAGCTCCGTCGGCGAAAAAAACAGCGCCCGACGGCGAAAAACAGCACGCGGCGGCGAAAAACAGCTCCGTCGGCGAAAAACAGCGCCCGACGGCGAAAAACAGCACGCGGCGGCGAAAAACAGCTCCGTCGGCGAAAACCAGCGCCCGACGGCGAAAAACAGCACGCGGCGGCGAAAAACAGCTCCGTCGGCGAAAACCAGCGCCCGACGGCGAAAAACAGCACGCGGCGGCGAAAAAACAGCTCCGTCGGCGAAAAACAGCGCCCGACGGCGAAAACAGCTCCGTCGGCGAAAAACAGCGCCCGACGGCGAAAAACCGCTCAAAAATCAGCTTTGCGAAAATCCTGCGAAAACCGCTCGCGAAAAACTGCCAGAAATCTGCTCGACGGCGAAAAAGCAGCAGCCGACGGCGAAAAACAGCGGCCGACGGCGACCCACGGGCTCCGACGGCGAAAACACGGCGCCGGCACGCAAACCGAGGAGTCGCCCACCGTCCGGGAGCACGACGCGCGGCGAAAACCCAGCCGCGCGACGAGGGAGGCCCACCGCGCGGCACCAAGCCGAACCGCGCGGCGCAGGGCCTGCTGCGCGACGCTGGAGCGCGTCGCGCAGTGCCCCAGCGGCGCTGCGCGCGGCGCCCAGCGGCGCTGCGCGCGGCCGCGCGCAGCCCGCCGCGCGCGCGCGGCCGCTGCGCGCAGCCCGCAGCGCTGCGCGCAGCAGCGCGGGGGCCTGCCGCGCGCGCCCGCGCGCGGCCAGGCAGCGCCGCGCGCACCTGCGCGCGCCTGCGCGCGGCCAGGCAGGGCCTGCCGCGCGCGCCTGCGCGCGGCCAGGCAGCGCCGCGTGCAGCACTTTGCTGCACGCGGCGCCGCGCCCAGCGGCACCTCGCCGCAGGGTGCTGCCAAAAGCAGCACCTCGCCGAAGGGTGCAGCCAAAAGCAGCACCCTGGCGCCGCGCGTGCGCCGTTGCGCGCGCGCGCGGCCGCCGGCGACGGCGAAAAAATCAGAAAAAGGCCCCGATAAATCCAATAAAATCCGAAAATCCCAAAAATCCAAGAATCCACTTTTTTCTTGATTTTTAAACACCAAATAATATCCTGAAAGCTCCAAAATTCAAAGAAACCTCAAAAAAGAGAAATTGCTTACCTCGATGTCGCGCGTCGCACGCCCACGAGCTTCACACGGCCTCCAACGGCGAGTCCAAAAATCCGAGATCGGCTCAAAACTCCTCTTCTTCCTTTTCCTCTCTTTTCCTTTCCTTTCTTTCTCTTTTTTTCCTTTCTTTCTCTTTTCCTTTCTTTCTCTGCTGCAGAGGGAGGCTAGGGCCACTTTATATAAAGCATAAAGCTTTATTAATTAAATCCACTAATTAATTAATTCCCATAATCCAACTCCAACTCACTTTTTGCCTTCGGGCTCTCCGCCGCTGCCCGGAACCTCCCGAACTCCGCTGTAAATCGAAAATACACGCGCTCACAGCTTTTTCTCTCCAAAAAGCTCATCCGTTGAGGCGGGGTGCTCAAATCACTTACCGGCTCCAAAATTGCCAGTTCCAACTCACTTTTTGCCTCCGGGCCCTCCGCGTCAGTCCGGAACCTCCCGAACCTCGCTGTAATCTGAAAGTACACGTGTCCACAGCTTTTTCTCCTCAAAAAGCTTATCCGTTGAGTCGGGGTGCTCAAATCAATTACCGGCTCCAAAATTGCCAGTTCCGACTCACTTTTTGACTCCGGGTCCTCCGCGTCAGTCCGGAACCTCCCGAACCTCGCTGTAATCTGAAAGTACACGTGTCCACAGCTTTTTCTCCTCAAAAAGCTTATCCGTTGAGTCGGGGTGCTCAAATCCATTACCGGCTCCAAAATTGCCCGTTCCGACTCACTTTTCGCCTCCGGGCCCTCCGCGTCAGTCCGGAACCTCCCGAACCTCGCTGTAATCTGAAAGTACACCTGTTCCAAGTGTTCCTGAATTTCCGGCGCTCCACGGTGAAGTCGGAAATTTCCAATCTCCTCCTCAATCGGCCTACAAAGCCCGGAAAAACCCCGAATCGAGCTGGAGCTTCCGCGTTGACCCGAATCAACTCGGCATCAACAGTAACCTCAAATGCAACATGCCCAAGGCAACTCTCTGCTCCAAGCCATCTGTGTGGTCGGCGCGCTATCCAAAGTCCCGGTACTCTACAGGTACCAAGTGGGTGGTACCGGTACACAGGCACAGGGGGAGCCCGATATGGCCCGGACTTGCACAGTAAACCGAGGTATGGGCTTCTTCTGTTCCAACTACTCCCGCGTTGATTTTTATACCCCTCAACACAGCTCCCTCACCCTTATCTCATCCCTTGTCCATCCTCCTCCATTCCTTGCTGCCTGAGAAGAAGAAGAAGAAGAGGAGGAAGTAGAGGAGAAGAAGCAGGGAGTCCTGGTTCGTGCTGCTTGAGGGTGTTGACCGGGTCAACCTGCGCACGCGAGGAGCAAATTGAGGTAAATTGATTGTTGGAGATTGTGGATTTGGACTCTTTGATTCTCCTCTTGGGTTTTATTGTTGGTTTTGAATGGTAATTTGAGTTAATTTCTATCCTTGCTCTCTCCCTGTGCTCTCGGGCTGCATGCATGCAGAGGGATTACTGTGCAAATCCGCAACTCTACGCATGCTTGATTCGTGGACTGGAGTGATCGGATTGAGCTGAGATTTTTATGGTGGCCTAGCTGGGTGCTGTGGAGGTTGTTTGGAGCTCCGTGGATTTTTCCGAGACGCGCGACGGTGCGCGCGCGCGCGAGAGGCGCAGTTCAGTTTTTCGTCAGATTGCGCCCGTTTCTTCACCGATTTCGGCGCGGCCTTCGGAAAGCATTTGAGGTGGGTTGGATTTTTCTTCTAAAAATCGTGGAATGCCCTCTAATGCTTCAGAACGCACTTTGATCATGTCAAAACTGTATATTTTAGCTGTTAAATGATCTGATAGTTGCCTAGAAAATCATAGAAATATTATCTGAACCCCAGAGTATTTTTAGTGGACTCTTGACATTATATGACACTAGACTGTGTACTCGGTTGGCCTCATTTAAGCTCCCGAACCGTTTTAAAAATCTGAAGGCTTGTTTTATTGGAAAACCGACTTTTAAAAATGGTTTTAAAATGTCTGAGGGTTCTAGTGATGCTGCATGGGTTCGGGGAGCATGTTCTCTCGTGCCGGGGGGGCGAGGAGATATTTGTTGATTATTATAGCCTTTCTGTGGCTTTTGAGTTTTACTAGTGTCATTGGGGGTTCTATTTGAGCACTTCAGATTCAGTCGTGGAGTTTACTCCGACCTTGACGTGAGTGTGTGTCGTGTATCCACTGTGTTCCGATCTATTTGATCGTGGATTATAGCCTGCTGAGCCTGGCATGTTTGCCAGTTATGAGATACTTTAGATACTTGAGTTCGGTGGGGTCGCTCCCCTCGAGCTACGCCCCGGGTGCGATGATGATACCGAGCCTGACGAGGCTGCGATGAGTTACTGAGAGTCCTTGAGGGACACCCTACGTAAGTCCGTTCCTCCGGGATGTGCGGCAGTAGATGAGCGCAGGCTTGACTTTATCTTGACTGGTCCAAAGAGGACAGTCATTGAGATTTGGGTGAGATGTGTGAGTGAGTTGCACTGCATGTTCATAGATGAGTGTTTTTCCTTTGAGCATATGTAGAGGCATATAGAGATAGATTTCCAGTTTTCATATCTATCTATCTATCTATTTGTTTACCTTTTTGTGCCTCCGGTGGACTTAGTGGGCATACCGTGTGCTTTGAGGACGGTACCCACTGGGAACTACCTTTGTAGTAGTTCTCACACCCGCTGCGGTGCAGGTTTTTCTGAGGCAGCTGCTCCGACTCCTTCCCGTGCGGAGTCTTCAGATCGAGGTAAGGGCGTGGCCGACTAGTCGCTTACCCGAGTCAGTTTAGTGGAGAGGTAGCAGTACCCTTTTGAGTTTCCACTTTTGTAGAGTGAGATTTTGAGAGATGTTATTTTTGTATCTTGAGGACAGCTTGTATCTTGGATTTTATTTACTCTAGTACAGTTGTTCTGTTTCCTTTCTATAGCATGTACTTACTTTTGCTCTGATATCTGTTAGCTATAGATTTATTTGCAGGGTAGACGCTTCGTCTGTACGGCAGTTTCCGTACAGATGGCGGATCTGTTAGCGAGCCCGGGTCGCAGTTTCGACCCCGGGGCGTGACAGATTGGTATCAGAGACATTCACCAGCCGGAAATGTGAGATGAGCCTCGGCTGAGCCAGGGTTATATAGCGGGTAGAGTGTGGCTCCCCGGCTAATGACCGTTGTAGGTGGAGTGCAGCTCCCTACAAGGTCGGCTAAGGCTAGCGAGACGAGTCTCACATCGCCTGGTGCTTGTGAGTGTGCTTGAGCCTGACGTGGACGTCAGGGCTTAAAGGGGGGAAGAATGTGACACCCCCGGAATTTGGATTAGTCCTATATATAAATGATATAATAGGACTAAATCTCTAACCCGGCTATAGCATTTTGGATGGTAGCAAGATCCAAGAGGAACATGAGAGTTAAGCGTGCTATAGCTAGAGTAGTTCTAGGATGGGTGACCCCCTGGGAAGTGGGGCGTCACAGTGATTATCGAGTTACCCACACCAAAGACGTTGAAGGAATTACAGTCTCTCTTGGGAAAGGTAAATTACTTAAGACGATTCATTTCCAATCTAGCCGGAAGGATAGAGGCTTTCAGCCTATTATTACGACTGCGAGGCCAGGGTAAATTCGTCTGGGCCGCGGAACACCAAGCAGCTTTCGATAATATTAAGAAGTACCTCACAAAACCACCTGTACTGGTCCCACCTCGACAAGTACGGCCGATGAAGTTATATATTTCGGCTGCCGAGGAAAACTTAGGGTGCCTTTTGGCTCAGGACAACGAGTGAAAGGATGAACATGTCGTTTATTACTTGAGTAGACAACTAATAGATACCGAATGGAGGTATTCGACAATGGAAAAACTATGTTTAGCGCTATACTTTGCATGTACGAAGCTCAGATACTACATGCTGCCCGTCGAAGTATCGGTCATCTGCAAAATCGCTGATCAAGTATATGCTGCCAAAACTAGCATTAAGGAGTAGGATCAGGCGATTGATGCTCACTATGTCCGAATTCTCACTGACGTACATCCCAGCGAAGGCCGTCAAATGACAAGCGATAGCGAATTCCCTAACCGATCACCCTTGTATCGAGGTTAACGAGCCGACGACTGATTTCGTCGGTTTACCCAGGTGGACTCTATATTTCGACGGCTCCTGAACAGCCGATTCAGCCGGGGTTGGGATAATGATCCGATCCTCTGAGGGGAGAGAGGTTCAATTCGCCCTTGAACTCAACTTCGGCTGGTCAAACAATCAAGTCGAGTACGAAGCATTAATTATTGGCATCGAAATCATGGAGGAATTAAGTTTGGAAGTCATCGGAGATTCGCAAGTTGTCATCAAGCAGTTGACGGGCGAGTATCAATGTGCAAGCCCAAATCTCTAAGGCTATCTGTAGAAAGCGACCCAGATGTTATGCAAATTCCGCGACCGATCAAGGGACGATGTTTACCGGCGAGACTTTCGTCCGATTCTTGGAAGCGAGGCAGATCAAGTTGCTAAATTTATCCCCTTATTACACCCAAGCTAACGGGCAAGTGGAGACGATGAACAAAGTGATCATAAACTTGATGAAGCGGCACGTTGGCAAGCACCCAAGAAGATGGCACGAGAAATTGTTTGAAGTCCTTTGGGCCTGCCGAACAACCATTAGACCGCCATAAGAGTCACTCCCTTTCGTTTGGTTTACGCACATGAGACCGTTTTATCGGCCGAAATCATGATTCTGGCATTAAGGGTCGAGAGACAGGGCGATATGAATAACCAAGAGTATAAGCTCCTGATGGACGAAGAGTCAAGCGAAGTGTGTGAAATTCGGCAGAAAATACTTGACCATATGCGGGCCTATTAGAGCCGAGTTCAGAACGCATACAACAAAAGGGAAAAGGCGAAGTCCTTTAGCTAGCGTCAGGGATCTAGTAGCCAAACTGACGTTACCAAGCGGCAAGAAAAGCCGACTATACGGAAAGTGGTTGCCAAATTGGAAAGGACCATTTTGGGTCAAACAAGTAGCTAGAGAGAATTCATACTACTTAGAGACCCTGGAAGGATCAGAAGGAGATCAGGCGATTAACGGAAAATATCTGAAGCACTATCACACGTCGGTTAGGAAAAATATGGAGTAAACAACCGAGGAAGCTTCACATCTCGACACACCGGAACCAAAGAAGATCAACACCTGTTCGCTGATCCCCCGGACAGCGAGCAAAGATCCTAACAAGACATGAGGAGGATCGGTAGACATCGTTCTCTGCACCAAAAGTTGACTCAATTTCTACAATCGTTTGAACGACATATTAGGCGGTTGCCGGGGGAGCATTGTTGAGACCAGAATTTTCGCCACTTAAGGAAGCGACACGTGGCGCTGTTAAGACCAAAATTTTCGCCACTTAAGGAAGCGATACGTGGCGAATACCGTCGGCTAAAATCATCAGCCGATGAGAGGAAAGGTCAACCGAAGAAGGATCCGCGCCCTAATCTGGACTAATCTCAGTCACGTGAAGAAGAAGCACGCGATGCATGCCATTGGCTGAAGACATCAGTCGATGGAAAAAGCAGCCGACGAGACGATTGTCGCCTCATCTAGGAGTAAAATCCAAATCGTCTAGTCAAACGACGAAGAAGGCTAAAATCATCAGCCGACGAGACGATTTGGGGCGCGAATCTCATAACAAATTTCAAAACGACGAGCGACGCCCATCATTGGAAATCACGCAAATCAAGTTTCAGTGCAACAATTAGGGGATGAATCTAGACGGAAAAACGACTACTATCATACTAGAAAAAATCAACTAAAAAAAAAGTAGTTGAGTAGTTCAAGGTGACTCTCCCATGCCCGAAGATATTTCAAGTCGGGGATTGCAAACATGATTTTGAGAGTGTATAATTAAATATTAGAACCATCAAAGAGAAAGAAATCCAACAATTTTGTAAACCCGTAGTCATCCCTATTTTTTTTATATTTTTACTGTTTTTCTTAAAAATATATTAAGGGCTTTACTAGGTGTACACCCCATAAGGGGTGTACATCCTACACCCCACCCTATTCTGGGGTGGGGCTTTCTTCACTGGTCACTTCGATGTGACCAGTAAAATTCACCCCACCCTAGAATAAAATGGAATGTAAAATATACATTCATTATGGGGTGTACACTTATGTATACCCATATATTAATGATAATATTTAATCAAATAAAGAAGGACAAGTTACTTTAGCATGCCTTTGGACCGACTTTTATAGAGCTCGTGGGATGTATACCTCTAAGAGCAATGCTACATGTACATCCCGAAGAGGTGTACATTATACATCTCCACCATTTTAATGGTGGCGATATTTTTTACGGGTCACATCAAGTGATCTATCATCACACCCCCATACTTAGATGGGTGGGGGTGTGAGATGTACACCCCTTACGGGTGTACATATAGCATTTTCCTACCTCTAAAGAGCCTACATCCTTTTTAGGATGTAATTTTTTTTTATTTTTTTTTTGTGGGGTGTTGATGCAGTCAGGCCCGTCTATCCAACTACCCAAAAAAGAAAGGATAGAATATTCCTCGGGTAAACCAACACCAACCCCACTTTAAAGCCCTTTTATATTCGCTCTTGTTCAAGGTTCAGAATCATCTTTTTTACGATTTAGCTCGAGAAAATGGGAAGCGTCCCCAATGCGTTGTTGACCTTGGCGGCGTCGGATTCAAAGCCGATGCCGATGATCGGCATGGGCACGGCGACGTTCCCGTTCGGTCCGTCGGAGGCCGCCCGGTTGGCCGTCCTCCGCGCCGTCGCTGCCGGGTACCGCCACTTCGACACCGCCGCCGTCTACGGCTCGGAGTCGTCCCTCGGCGAGGCCGTCGCCGAGGCCGTCGAGTCGGGGCTCATCGGATCCCGGGACGAGCTCTTCATCACCTCCAAGCTCTGGGGCACTGACGCCCATAGCGACCGCGTCATCCCGGCGTTGAGAAACACTCTCCAGTAATTACTCTTAATTTTTCTTAATAGCCAGTTTAGATTTTTTTTTTTTTTTTTTTTACACAAATTAAGTTTATATATATATATATATATATATATAGTTGTACTGGAATACTATTGATAGCACCAGCCTAATTTTGTCATCCATTTTGTAGCTCTTGGATCGCAGTGAGATTCGTGCAAGCTCTTTAATTAAAAAGAATTTTTTTTTATTTTTTACTTTTTATTTTTATTTTTTTTTTCTCTTTTTTTTTTTATTAAAGAACCTCCATGAATCTCAATGCGATCCAAAGACTACAAAATGGGTGGCAAACTTGGGCTGATGCTATCAATAGCATTCCAGCACAACTCTATATATATATATATATATATATATATATATATATATATATAATTAGGCTAGAATACTATCGATAGGCATCAAGTTATTGGTGATGTCAAGTTTTTAGTTTTAAATTAAAAAAAATATTGTTAAGAAAATAATGGTCCCCTAGGGTTTACTAGGTGGTTGGTTGGATAGTAAAAATTTTAGAAAACCACTATAATCTCAACCGCATATCTTTTCATCCAACGACAGAAAACTTGATAGCACCAATTGCTTGGTGCTATCGATAATATTCTAGCCGGACTATATATATATATATATATAAAAGTAGAGCTTATCTACTCTCAAAAGCACAAATTCGAATGTACTTATAAATTTTTTATCATTAAATTTGTATTGAAATTTGTGCTATTTATTTTTTCTTTTTCTTTCTTTAGTTGACTTTACAAAAACACAAGAAATTTGTGCTATTTATTTTTTATTTCTCTTTTTTTAGTTGACTTTACAAAAACATAAATTTTAATACAAATTTAATGATAAAAAATTTACAAATATATTTGGATTTGTGCTTTTAAAAGTATATAAGCTCTACTCTATATATATATATATATATATATATATATATATATATATATATATATATATATATATATATATATATTGTTTAGTTGAGTAATGAGTAAAAATTATTTATTTTTGAAATAAGTATAATTTTATAAATGAATTGAAACGAAGCTAAATTTTTGTTTATTAAAATTAGGTTATATTTAGAAATATGGTAAATAGTATTTATATGGTTAAATTAGAAAAAAGTAATAAGAATAATTATAATTTTAAATTAAAAATATTTTATTTAATAAAAAATAATTTAATAAATTAAGAATAATAGTTGTCTCATGCATATATATTGTTTAGTTGAGTAATAAATGAAAATTGGTTTTTTATGAAATAAATATAATTTTATAAATGAATTGGAATAAAACTAATTTTTTGTTTCGATTAAAATTAGGTTAATTTTAGAAATATGGTAAATATTATTTGCATTGTTAGATTAAAATAACGGTAATAAGAATAATTATAATTTTAAATTAAAATTTTTTTATTTAATTAATTACCAGCAAAATATTAATTAAAAATAAATTAATAAATTTATTAATTATAAATATTATATAAGATAATAAAAAATATATTAATTAATTAATTATAAAATATAATATAACTTTTTAATTAATTAGTAAATTATTTAATTAATTAGTTAAGAAATTAATTTTATTAGACAAAATATTAATTAGTTATAATATATAAATATTAGTTATTAGATAAACACATTAAATAATTAATTTTTAATAAGCTGTTAGTCCTGATTAATTAATTAATTAAATTTTCAACTATTTAAGCAATAGATAATGACTTAAATATATTAATTAGATTATAAAATATTTTATGTTTTAGTATAAGATGGAAAAAAAAGAACTAATTTATTTCTCTCTTATGCCCCAACAAAATAATGCTTTAGAGTTTAATAGTTGTATGGTTGGTGGGATAATCTGAAAGGTAAAATTGGTCAAAAAAAAAAAAAAAAAAAAAAAATTTACATTGAAAAAAGGGATAATTGCCTGTGTACCCCTGAAATATGAAGAAATATCTGATTTACCCCTCTTATTTTTTTCTTTCCAATATACCCTTCATACGTTGCACCGTTATTAAAAATACCCCTACCGTTTTCCTTTGTTAAGTTAACTAAGGTTAAACTAGAGTTAAATAATAATCGGAGTTGAAAACTATCAAATATACCTATTTTGCCCGGGTTTAGAATTTAGGGTTTAGG
Source organism: Tillandsia leiboldiana (assembly GCA_029204045.2). Taxonomy (NCBI): domain Eukaryota; kingdom Viridiplantae; phylum Streptophyta; class Magnoliopsida; order Poales; family Bromeliaceae; genus Tillandsia; species Tillandsia leiboldiana. Next base: position 54,163,341 of record CM055063.1, on the reverse strand, counting down.
GTTTAGAATTTTTTAGGGTTTTAGGGTTTAGGATTTAGGGTTTTAGGGTTTAGGGTTTAGGATTTAGGGTTTTTTAGGGTTCTAGGGTTTAGGGTTTAGGGTTTTAGGGTTTAGGGTTTAGAATTTTTTAGGGTTTTAGGGTTTAGGGTTTAGGGTTTTAGGGTTTAGGGTTTAGGGTTTAGGGTTTTAGGGTTTAAGGTATATTTGAAAGGGCAAAATAGTAATTACACACAGATAACGGCAGTTCCAAATGGTACACTAACAGAGTTTAACTTCAGGGATATTTTGGAAAGAAGTTGGAACGTAAGAAGGGTAGTTTTAATATTAGCTTTCTAAGAGGAGTAAATCTGAAAACAGAAAAATTTTTAGGGGTACGTAGAAAATTGCCCCTTGAAAAAATTATAAGCATCAAGTGCTTGGTCCTTTTATATTCTTTTTTATATAATAATTTTATAAAAAAATTTAATTTGTCAAATAATTATTTTAAAATTTTATTTAACGAACTATTTTTTTTTTGTGCGTAAAGAAAATAATAAATTATTTATTATTTTTAGATTATTATTATTTATTTTATAGATTGTGAGAATGTTTAGCAAGTTGTTAGAATTGTACGTGTAGATTATTATAATTTTTTAAATTATTAGAATTATATGTAATTTGTTATAATTTTTATAAAATTATTAGAATTATATATAAAAAGTAAAAAAAAAAAAGTAAATAATTTATTATTTTTTAAATTATTTTTTTTATATTACCGTTAAGTTGGATAAAATAAAATTATTTAATTAAATAAATTTTTTATTAAATTACTTTGTAAATTATAAAATTTTAAATAGTCAAATTAAAGAAAAGGGTCTATTAAATTTATTTATTTTTTAATTTGACTTTGATTGATTTCACATCCTAAAATCCTGGTCTATTTTGGCGGGCGAAATGCTGATGGCGTGGTATGCAAAACATGCGTGACAAAAACTATTTACAATATTTTTTTATAGGGACATATATAAAAGAAAAATGCTAGATGTACACTTTAAATAGGATGTATATATTACACCCACTCCATTCTAGGGTGGGTAAATTTTACTCGTCACATCAATGTGACGAGTGAATGAATATTCATTCTAAGATGGGATGGGTGTAGAATGTACACTCCATTTGGGGTGTACACCTATCACTTCTCATAAAATATATCTGAACTATAATTTATATCCCACCCATTTACATAAATAAGTTATCAATTTTATATTTTTATAAAAATAAATTATTATTTTAGATTTTATCACTATAATAAAATTAGATTATAGCGATATATTTTTATGACACTTTTTTGTAAGTGTCTTATGTATATTCCATCTATATTCAAAATTAGGTTATAGGAATATATTTTTGGGACACATTATAATTAGGTTATAGGAATATATTTTTGGGACACATTATAATAATGTATCATTATACACTTTAGCGACTGCACATATAGCGACACTAATAATAAGTATTGATATTTTTTTCAGCTGTATTTTTTTTTAGATTTTAGGAATACTTAAAAATATCGCTATAGTATAATTTTGTTGTAGTGTATAGATTCAATTCGAATTTTTTATAAACTGAACAAAATATTCATATTTCTTTCTCTCTTTCTTTCTCGTTTGTTTTTTTCATTTCGCTTCCGGTTAGTCTTCCTCCATCATATTGTTTCTTTCTCTTATTTTCGTCTCGTTTCTCCTCCTTCTCCACCACCCTCGCTACAACAAAATTATACTATAATAATATTTTTAAGTATTTTTAAAAGCTAAAAAAAGTACCGCTAGTAAAAATACCGACACTTATTATTAGTGTCGTTATATGTGCAGTGGCTAGGATGTATAGCAATACATTATTATAATGTGTCCCAAAAAATGTCCCTATAATCTAATTTTAGATATAGATAAAATATAGATAGAACACTTATACAAAAGTGTCACAAAAATGTGTCCCTATAATCTAATTTTGTTGTAGTGGCCTATATAAATACCACACTTATCTTGCCCTCATTTCTGCCGATGTTAATTTGGATGTGACATAGATCGCGAAAGTGAGGTTACGATAGGGTGCATGACCGAGGACGGAGAAGTCAACGAAGGTACCGCAGGATTTGAGCAAGTAGCTAAAGTATAAGGTAATGAACGTGATAGCGAAAAAAAAAATATAAATGGTGAAAAAAAAAATTATATATATATATATATATATATATATATATATATATATATATATATATATATATATATATATATATATATGTGGAAAGATTATTATGTGTCACGGCCTCAACAAAAAATGCCAACAAGTAGAGAAGAAAGAGAACAAAAAATGAAGTTGTAATGTTTAAAATAAAAATTATACTATTTAGGATGAAAGTTATACTATTTAAGACGAAAATTATAGTTCTTGAGACAAAAGTTGCACAATTTGTAATTATTTGAGATTAAGTTCCATCGTATAAAACATAAATCTTACTATTTGAGATTAAGTTACATTATTTAAAACTATTAATATTAATTAGTCTAAAATAATTTTAAATGGTACAACTTTGTTTCATATAATGAAACTTTTAATTTTGTGGTGCAACTTAGTCTCAAATATTTATAAATGGCATAATTTTTATCGCAAAGAATATAATTTTCGTCTTAAAAAACACCACTTGTTGGCTATTTATTTATAGCTAAAAATATGTCCAATTTTTTGCCCTGTGACAATAGACTCAGGAGATTAATAAATTAAGTTGGGTGAGCCCAATAAGTTGAGTGGGATAATAGACCCAACGTCTAGATAAGTTGAGTCCGGTCGAAATCCGTAGGAGCTGTATATGTACGTTTTAAGTGAATTGGTTGCGTATTTCTAACCGTTCGAGTTTTTGGGATTAATGATTAGCGCCAATGATCCGGCACAATTTTCGTCTCAAACAGTATAATTTTTACCTCAAAATAGACAATTTCCGTCAACTTTCGTCTCAAATAATATAATTTTGTTGTCTCTATTTTTTTGTCTTTTCTGTAATAATCATGACACATAATGGTCTTCCGATTTTTTTTTTTATTTTTTTTTTCACTCTTTATATTTTTTTTCGCTATCGCGCTCCTTCCCTTGCTATCTGCTGCAGACATCGCCCCCGCTTGATGCCCTATTCCTCCCTATTGTTCACAAATTCTGCAGCACTCTCGTCACCGTCGTTGTCTGTTGCCATACATTTCGTCGTAGCCTTATCTTCGCGATCTATATCACATCTAAATCGATGTCGACAATGTGACACCCCAATAATTTCACATCGGATGGGATTGGAGTTGTGATTGGATATATAAGAGATATGGACACTAGTAATAATAACTGGGATTAAGCATTTTGGACTGTGGTTTAGGACTAACGAATTATTATTGCTAGCGGGTCGGATCGTTACATTTGGTATCATAGCCAGTCACCAGCCGGAAGTGTGTGACGAGTCTCGGCTGAGCTTGGATCTAGATGACAGGGCTAGCGAGACAAGTCTCACATCGTCTGGTGATCTTGGGTTGTGTGTGCATTTAGGTTGACGAGGGCGTCAGGACTAAATGGGGGGAGTCTGTGATATCCCAATAATCCGACATCGGATGGGATTGGAGTTGTGGGCTGTGGTTTGGACCAAACGAGTTATTATTTCTAGTCGACCGGATCGTTACAGACAAAGGTGTGGGTGACGTAAGTTTAGCGTCTATGTAGGGACAGTGGAGAAGGAGAGGAAGCGAGAGGAGAAACGGTAAGGAGGAGGGAGACGAATTAACCGAGAACGTAAGGAAAAGAAGGGAGACGAATTAACCGAGAACGTAAGGAAAAGGAGGGAGACGAATTAACCGAGAGCGTAAGGAGAAAGACGAAAGAAGAAATTAAAAAAAAAAAGAAGAAAAAATAGGAGTAATTTGATCTAAAAAGATGGACCTAAATTTGCAAAATCTAAAATTGTGGCTTATTTTCACAAAAACATAAAACTAGTAATTTTTTTTTAATACAAAAAGGCTATTTTAATTCAACTATTCATTTTTTTTGTTTAAATAATTTTACTATTAAACTTTTTAATTTATTTGACTTAAGTAAATCAACGACATTTAACTTCAAACTTTAAAAACATCATTTATTTTTACAAATCGAGTTAATATACTTCATACAATTCTGGCAACTATAAATTTATTAAATAATTATTTTAAAATTTCAAGTCAAATTATTGTTGACATACTTAAATCAAGCAAATTGAAAGATTAGATATATAATAAAATTAAATTTTTGAAAAATTTAATAGTCGTTTCAAAATGATCCATATATATAGCTCATGTAAATTTTGTACATTTTTACTTATTTTCTTTTATTTAAGTTCACTCTACTAATTATACTAAATTATAAATTGTATTAAATTTAATAATGTATCTTTATCTATTAATTTAACTGTTTTGTAAGCTTCTTCGACTATTATATAGAATAACAAGTCCATTAATGTTAGCAAATCTCTAATTTGATTTAGAAAAGTAACAAAAATATTTAGAATTAAAGGAGTGCATTATTTAAAATGGTTTCCCCATAAAATGAAATAAATCCCTCAACTAAGATAAATACAATATTTTTTTAAAAAAAATTAACAATAATTATTACAACAAAATCATACTATAGCGATACTTTTAAATGTCTCTAAAATTTCAAAAAAATATATTACTGAAAAAAACCGACACTTATTATTAGTGTCGCTATATGTGCAGTCGTTAGGGTGTATAACGACACATTACTGTAATATGTCCAAAAAATATGCCATAGATGAAATATAAATAGAACACTTGTAAAAAAGTGTTACTAAAATATGTCGTTATAATCTAATTTTGTTATAGTGAACAGAGATTCTAGCTTTGCATCTTAGAATTATTCTTATTATTGATTATGAGAGTACAAAATATTTTGCATAGATATAATTCATGTGAGATCTCTTTGTTTTATACAAGAAAATATTGCATGGTGCTAAGGTTTGTTTCTCTCTATATTTATAGAAACCTTCAAATGGAGTACATTGATCTCTATCTTATTCATTTTCCCTTGAGTATAAAGAGGGAAAACCCTGATATTCCAGTGGCCCGCGGGGATATTTTACCGTTGGATTTTAAATCAGTGTGGGAGGCAATGGAGGAGTGTCAGAGGCTTGGCTTAACAAAAGCGATTGGAGTGAGCAATTTTTCATGCAAAAAGTTAGAAATTTTGCTCTCCACTGCGAAAATCTCTCCTGCTGTTAATCAGGTAATTATTATATATATATATATATATATATATATATATATATATATATAGAGAGAGAGAGAGAGAGAGAGAGAGAGAGAGAGAGAGAGTACAAATCTAATTATACGTGAAAATTTTTTATCATTGAATTTGTATTGAGATTTGTATTATTGCACTTTTTTTTGCTATCTCTTTAGTTGATTTTATAATAGCACAAATTTCAATATAAATCTAATGATAAAAAATTCACAAGTATATTTGAGTTTGTGTTTTTAAAAGTATATAAACTCTATTTTATATATATATATATATATATATATATATATATATATATATATATATATATATTAGCTATTTATTTAATTATGATTTAGTCCTTGATTTTTCTATTTGAAACTAGGTGAATTATTGGTATTAATTACTAAATTTTTCATTTTCCTGTTTGCAATCTTAATTAGTAGCCAAATTATATGATGATTGCTAAGGCATATCCTCTTCATGTTATTAGGATAATTTAGAGCCATGATAACAAAAAAAAAAAACCACACTAAATAAGAAGACATGTAAAATTATAAATATAATCAAGTTTTAATCTAAGTTACATCTTTCTTTGAGAAAAAAAAAACTGTGAATATTGATATTTATCTACTATTAGCATTAATTGAATATATCTATCAATGATAAATTCTAATTTGTTAATATTACTGTCACCTGCAAACTATTCATTATTCTTTAAACTTCATATTAGAAAGAAAAATACTACATGTACACTCTAAAGGGGTGTACATCTCACACCCGCACCATCTAAGAGTACCCCTCATTATACCTTCACCCTTAGATGATGGGGGTGTAGGATGTACACTCTTTTAGGGTGTACATGTAGCATTACTCTATTAGAAATTACGGCAGCAGATATTTTATTTTATTTATTTGTTTAAGGTGGAAGTGAATCCTCTATGGCAACAAAAGAAGCTGAGGGAGTTTTGTGTGGAAAAGGGGATTAAGATATGTGCTTACTCACCCTTAGGGGCTAAAGGGACTGTATGGGGAAATGATAGGGTGATGGAGTGTGAGGTGTTGAAGGAGATTGCCCATGCCAAGGGAAAAACTCTGGCTCAGGTAATGTGCATTTTGCTCTTGATTTTGCTACATGATAATAAAATTATGTTATATATAATAATATTTTTAAATATTTTTAAAATTTTTAAAAAATATCACTGTCAAAAATACCGATACTTGTTATTAATGTCGTTATATGTGCAGTCGTTAGGGTGTATAGCGACACATTATTATAATATATTTTAAAAATGTGTCCCTATAATTTAATTTTAGATATAGATGGAATATAGATAAGATACTTGTACAGCAGTGTTATAAAAATATGTCACTATAATTTAATTTTGTTGTAGTGCTATTAAGTAGTGACTTTAATTTTGATCCACCAATGTTGGAAATTAATGTGTGTAGATCACTTGTAAATTTATTGATCTAAATTTCTTGTATTGTCCCTTTCTGATTTTAATCCTACAACCACCCCATCCAAAGTTTGATTTTTCTATACAAATCTTATCACTCTTATTTTTTATTTTTTATTTTTACTAAAAATAAAAAAGGATTAGGGTGTGTTTGGTTGGCCTAAAATACAGTAAAAATTATTTTTCGGTTTAAAAAATTATTTTTTATATATTTGTTTAATCGTAATTTTTTTTTTCCGAAAAACTATTTTTATAGATTTGAAAAAATTAGTATGTTTTTATTTTCCGCCGAAAATCGAAGAAAAACAAAAACTCTAAGTTCTGTAAAACTTTCTTCATTTATTTGTTTTTCACCAAATCAAATAATTATCATTTTTTTTTTCTCTCAATCAACCAAACAAATGTTGATGAAAAATTATTATTTTTTTCTACAAACCAAACACTACAAAATGTAAAATATATTTTCCACCGAAATTTTTTTTTCATCCAAAATTATTTTTTACAATTTTACGTGCAACTAAACACCCCCTTACCTAATACTAGAATACTTAAATAAAAGGTTGTAGAGCTTAATCACAATTTTTTTTTTTTAGTTACAGAATTAATATTTCTCTTAAATAGAGTAAGAAGATATAAAAGATAGACTTATTTGATTAGTTATTAGAACAGTTAGGCCCCGTTTGTTTTTGGAACGGAACCGGGAATAGCGGGGATATCCCCTTTATTCTCCCAAACGCATCTGGAACCGTCTGGTATTGCTTAACCCAGAACAAGGAGAATAGCTGGTATAACAAATCCCATCCTATTATTTTACTATAAAAATTTTTACCATATTACCCTTCTTATCTAGTTTATCTCATCCCAACATATTATTTTAATAAAAACTCTCTCCTCACTCTCTCTCCTTTTCCCTCCTTTCTCTCTTCCCAATACACTCTCATCATCACAAATCCCTCTCTCCTCTCTCTCTTTTACTTCATCCCACCTCCTTTCTCTCTTCCCAATACACTCTCATCATCACAAATTAATATTATAAAATTTTAAATTTATTATTTAAAATTAATATTATAAAATTTATTATTTAAAATAAATATTATAAAATTTTAAATCTTAAAATTAAAATGTTGAAATTTTATATTTTAAATTTTAATTTTAATTTAAAAAAATAAAATATTAAATTAAATATTATTTTTAAATAATATAATTTAATTATGATTATAATTTTATTTCTATTTTTTTAAACCATTAATCCATTAATTAAAACGAAATAATTAGATTTTAACAACTTTTATCACATTTTTTTAAACCATTAATCCATTAATTTTAATTTGAAAAAATGTTGAATTTTATTTTTTAAATTTAAAATTTAAGTTGAAAAAATTATTTATTAAATTAAATGTATTGTTTTTAAATAATATATTTTAATTACGATTATAATTTTACTTATATTTTTTTAAACTATTAATCCATTAATTAAAATGAGAAAAACGAGTTTACAATATTTTAATGACATAATAAAGCTCGTGGGCGAAAATTTACAAATATTTAGCAAATATACAAATTTTGCAAAATTTTAAAAATTTTTTGTTAAAAATTAATTATTTAAAATTAATATTATAAAAATGTAAATCTTCAAATTAAAATGTTGAAATTTTATATTTAAAATTTAAATTTTAAGTTGAAAAAATTAAATATTAAATTAAATGTATTATTTTTAAATAATATATTTTAATTACGATTATAATTTTACTTTTATTTTTTTAAACTATTAATTCATTAATTAAAACGAACTAATCAATTTTTAACAACTTTTATCACATAATAACTCTTGGGGGCAAAAAGGTAATTTACCCATCTTATCCTCTTTATCCCTCCTATTCCTCATTATTAAACCAAACACAAATTCTCTTATCCCTGGAACCATCCCAAACGAGTTTAAGCTCTAGTTCCGTACTTTATCCTTATCCCCGGTATAGCCAATTCCAGCTTATCCCGATTCCAAACGCAGCCTTAAGAACTAAAGTGTTTAAGCAAAAAATGTTAAGAAATTAAGTCAAAATTCATGTATTTTATATTTTAACCTAAACTTATTGTTAGGATTTGGTTAGTTTTGTAATTAAATCTTAATTGGATTAGAATTAATATTTAAATCTGTTAGAGATAAATTAATTTAGATTTAAATATTAATTAGGGTATAATCCTAATTTAAGTAGATTTGGGTTTATTTTGGGGGGAGTTTATATATATCTCTAATGTAGAGAGCATATATATATATATATATAAATACGTATGATCTTGAGGATACTTGTACAATATAAAAAGAGAGAAAAGAGATAAGTCTTCTAGGTTTTTAGAAAACGAGAGAAGGGTGAGAGAGATTCAGAAGGAGGGCTAGGGTTGAAGCTATTCTATTGCAGAAGAAAAGTCGGTGCCAGTTTTTGTTAAGAGAAAGGATTTATGATAAAAATTCGATTTGACGTTTCTGCTGCGGAATCCCAACTCTAGGCGGTACCAGAGCGGATTGCGGTATCGAAGCGGGTTGCGGATTCAGAAAATCTGATACCGGGACGAGTACCGGATTTTTCCAACACTTAGTAAATGATGTTGATTGAAAAAAGAACAAACATTTATTTTCATGCAGATATGTCTTAGGTGGGTGCATGAGCAAGGGGATTGTGTGCTAGTGAAGAGCTATAATGAGAAGAGAATGAAGGAGAACTTAGAAATATTTGATTGGGAGTTGAGTGAAGAGGACAAGTACAAGATCAATCAGCTACCACAGCAGAGAAGTGTTCCAGGGGAGGATTTTATATCAGATGCTGGGCCTTTCAAGTCCTTAATGGAGCTTTGGGATGGTGAGATTTAATTTAAATATTTGTTTCAAAAGTAATTTGGGAAAAAAATATTGTTATTATTATTATTATGCAATAATTTTCTGCAACTGTGAACCACTAAAGTTGATCCCAATTAGGAGATGAGGCAAATGCAGTTCTTTATCTGTAATACAGTGTAATTAAGTGATTATGACACTTTCTTCTGGTTGAATAAAAATATTAAAAATACTATTATCTAAAAGTTTAAATTTTTTAAAAATAATAATTATTTTATATTTTTAACATAGTATTATAATAAGATGTTCTGAATTTAAGTTCTGTAAAATTTCTAATTTTATTTAATTTTTTTTTATTTAATTATCGAAAATTTTTAGTTTCAAATTCAGACATAAGGAATATTTAATATTTATCATTTTCAAAAAACTTAAAGGTTTGAAGAATTAGCAGTCATTTTCTGAAAGCTCCAGTAATTAAATTTTTAATGGTTTTATATATTTATTCTTCAAAAATTAATTTAAAATATTCAGATTTTAAATAACTTTTTTTAAAAAAAACCATATAAAATATATTTATTTAATAAAAAAAAAGTATATTTTATAAAATCAACTGAAATTTTTTTATAAAACAAAATAAAAAAATAAAAAAATAAAAAATACTAAAATAGGATGGCCCAAGGGCCAACAAAAATTGGCCCGGCCTGATCCGGCCCAGTTCTAACCCAAAAAATATGGTTAGATTACAACTCTATTCATCTAAAAATAAATCTTCTTTATTTGAAAAATGAGTGAAGTGCAAAATATATATTATATTTAGAGTGTACCAAAAATAATTTTTAAATATAGGGATAATTGTCTGTGTACCCCTAAAATCTAAAGAAATATCTGATTTATCCCTCTTATTTTTTTCTTTCCAATATACCCCTCATACGTTCCACCGTTATTAAAAATATCCCTACCGTTTCCGTTTGTTAAGTTAACTAGGGTTAAACTAGAGTTAAATAATAATCAGAGTTGAAAACTATCAGATATACCTATTTTGTCCCTATCTACTAAAACATTTTAAGGGTACATAAGAAAAGTTGGTTATGGTAGAAGGGTATATTTGAAAGGGCAAAATAGTAATTTCACACAGATAACGGCAGCTCCAAATGGTACATTAACAGAGTTTAACTTCAGAGATATTTTGGAAAGAAGTTGAAACGTAAGAAGGATAGTTTTAATATTAGCCTTCTAAAAGGGATAAATCTGAAATCAGCAAAATTTTTAAAGGTATATAAAAAATTGGGCCTTAAATATACTACACTTGCAAAAAAATAATATATTTCAATAAGAGATAATAACACGTACAACAACTGCGCAACACCAACATACACTTCACAAAACAGTATATATCTCAGCCAAACCCTTCTAACTATTACATTCACAACTAATATTTAAGACCCATTCACGTCCCCACCACCACCACCACCACCACTACCACTGCTGAGCTCCCGGAGCATGGCCACGACCTGCATCATATTCGGGCGCTTCGATGGTAACTCGTCGACGCACCGCAACGTGATCTCCAGGAACCTCACCATCTCCTCCTCCTCCTCCTCCTCCTCCAACGTCCCTCCACCGTTCTCCCTCATCACCTCCTCATCAAACACCTCTCTACAATTCCCCCACTTTCCCCCCGTCGTCACCATGGCCTTCTCCTTCACCCACCCCACCAGGTTGCTGTCCCCGAAGTCCTCCTTATCCGTGGGCCGCTTCCCCGTCACCAGCTCCAGCAGCACGACGCCGAACGAGTACACGTCGCCCTTCGCAGTGCATCGGAAGCTCTGGTAGTACTCCGGTGGCACGTACCCCGGCGTCCCCGCCAGCGTGCTCACGCTCAGGTGCGTGTCCAGCGCGCTGATCAGCCGCGCCATCCCGAAGTCCGCCACCCGCGCCTCCATCTCCCCGTCCAGAAGCACGTTGCTCGACTTCATGTCGCGGTGGATGATGTGCGGGATGCAGTTGTGGTGCAGGAAGCTCAGCCCCTTCGCGGTGCCCAACGCTATCTTCTTCCTCTCCGACCACGTCAACCGCTTCCGATCCCCACAGTGCAGCGCATCCTCCAAGCTCCCGTGCGCCATGTACTCGTAGACGAGGAGCCGCTCCTCCCCGATCTTACAGTAGCCGAGGAGCGGCACGAGGTTCTTGTGCTTGATCTTGCCGAGCGTCTCCATCTCCGCCATGAACTCGCGGTCGCCTTGGTAGCTCAAGTGGATCAGCTTCTTGATCGCGACGCAGGACCCGTCCTTCATCGTGGCCTTGAACACCTCCCCGAACCCGCCGGATCCGATCAGGCTCGCGGTCGAAAACCCGTTCGTCGCCTCGATGAGCTGCGAGAACGTGAGCTTCCGCAGGTGCCGTTGGAACGTCGCCACGTTGATGCTCAGCGGCTCTTTCTCCTTGCCGATTTTCCAAGTTGTCGCGCACTCGTTCGCTTGGAGGCTGTCGAGCATTTTCGCCTCCTCTTTCTCTCTTCTCCTTGCTCTAACAGCGATGGCCCAGATGATGATAATACACATGGAGGCTACGGAGACGAGGACGCCGAGAATTACGCTGTTGGCCCACGCCATCGCGTAGCTTCTTCGTCGTTCTCCTCCCTTTCCGTTGAAGTCTGATTCAATTGCGGTCGGAATGCTAGTCGGAGCTTCGCACGGCGGCAACGGCACTCCGCAGAGGCCCGGATTGTTCTTGTACTGGCTCGCGGGGAGAGTGCTTAGTTGCCCTCTCGAAGGGATTGGCCCTGTCAGGTTGTTGTCCGAAAGATCGATCTGAACCAGGAACGAGAGATTAGAGAAAGAGTCCGGTATTCGTCCTTGCAATCGGTTGCGCGAGGCATCAAACACCCCGAGATTCCGGAGCCGGCCGAGCGAGTCCGGGATTTCGCCGGAGAGGTTGTTGTGAGCTAAATCGAGCACTTGGAGCACGACCATGTCCCCGAATTCTGACGGAATTTCGCCGGAGAGATCGTTGTAGGAGAGATCGAGGTACTCTAGGGTTTGGTAGTGAGTCCAATCGCTAAGCGCCGCGCCGGAGTAGAGCCTAGTGAAATCACAAGTCTTTAGTGTTGGCACTTGGAGAAGTCTCTCCGGTCGGATTCCCGCAAATTCGAGAAGGCCACCGACGCCTTTACATGAATTTCCGACGTTCCGAACGAACGCCAAGGTGTTTCCTGAAAGAATTCCGCTGAGCGCTTTCGCCCCGAGCTGCCGCCCCAGCCGTGCGGGGATTTTACCGGTGAGATTGTTGCTGTTCAAATCCAACCACATCAAACTCGAGCAATTTCCAAGCTCGTCCGGTATGTCGCCGCTTAGGCTATTGTTTGCCAACTGGAGCACCGCGAGCCGCGAAAGCCGTCCAAATTCTGCGGGGATCTTTCCGCTTATCACATTGCTAGTGAGAGACACCCATTCGAGGTTCATGCAGTTAAATAGTTGGATCGGGATCTCGCCGTCGATGAGGTTGTTGTTAAGGATTAGAGTCCTTAGCTTCGAGCAGTGGCCGAGTTCTTGCGGGATTCGGCCTTGCAAGCCATTGAACCACAGCATGAGATGCTCTAAGCTGTAAAGATTGCCTAGTTCTTTCGGAATCGGGCCTCGGAGGTAATTGATGCTAAGATCGATTACTCGTAGTTGAAAACAATTCGATAATTCCGACGGTATTTGGCCCGTGATTGAGTTATCGGGAATTCTCAGCTCTTCGAGCGACGAAGGGCTCGAACAAACACTTGGCGGCAAATCGCCAGCAAGCTTATTCGAGCTGAAATCTGCAATTCTTAAGTGCTTGCATGAAGAAATGGTGCTTGGAAACGGCCCCGAAATGAAATTATTGCTTACCAAAAGGGTCTCAAGGGAGAACAAATTTTGGAGCACATCCTTCGGAAAAGGACCCGAAAGATTATTATTCGCGAGGTCGATTGATCGGAGAGAGTAACATGAGGAGAAAGAATTGGGGATTGATCCTGAGATGTTGTTTGTTGAAATTTTGAGTTCTTGGAGGGATCCACATGCATTTCCTAAACCGTAAGGGATTGAACCACTAAGATGATTGCTGGAGAGGTCTAAACTCTCCAATCTCCTTAACTCGCTAAACGATTCTGGTATCTCTCCGATAAGCGAATTGAAAGATAGATTCAAAGTCTTTAAATTAGCGCAGTTAGTTAGAGCGAATGGTATTTCATCCGAGATATAATTTACAGAGAGGTCTAAGTAGATCAAGCTTTTGCAGGGATATACGAAGCTCAGATTAGAAATACTACCTGATAAGTTGTTGAAGGAGAGATCCAACACTTGCAAATTTTGCGACATGGATAGGAACTTTGATGGTAGAGGGCCTGTTAGGTTGTTGTGGGAGAGGTTTAGATATGTTAGGTTAGGGTAGGAAGTTAAAAGTGCATGTGGGAGAAGGCCTGTGAGCCCAGAAGAGGAGAGATGAAGCTGTGTTAGGGCAAGTGGGAGGTGGAACAAAGAGGTGGTGTTTATGTAGAGAGAAGGGTTGTGGGAGAGGTCGAGGATCGAGAGCTCGTCGGCGGCGGAGAGGGAGTAGAGGGAGAGCGCGCCGGAGAGGTTGCATTGGGTGAGATTGAGCTGAGTTGCTCTCCCATGAGTGGTGCAAAGCACTCCATTCCAACTGCATGGGCTTCTGTTAACTTGCCAGTTTGAGAGAGAGCCCTTTGGGTCTCGGATTGAGGTTTTGAAGAGGAGAAGTGCTTCTGCATCTGTCTTCATGCTTGAAAGCACTTCTTGGTTCCGATCGACGGCCGACGAAGAAGCGGAGTACGTAAACAAGAAGAGCAAGAGATGCAACAGGAGATAGAAAGTTTCCATTGGTATGACAAACAAGAGAGAGAGAGAGAGAGAGGAGGAGAGGGAGAGAGAGATGGAGATGGAGAGGAAAAGTTAAAGAGGAGACATGGGGGGAGAGAGATGCTTAAAGAGAGACAAAGGTGGGCAAGGGGAGGAATAAGAAACACTAATAAAAGTGACAGTGAGGTTGGGGACTTGGTTTAGTATTATTTAATTTGTGGATGAATAAAAGTGTATGTTTCATGTTTTGCCTTGGTCAAAAGAACGAGTACATGCACTGACATGTAAACATGTATTTTATCTTAAATCAGTAGTAGGAGATCTATTTCTTTTCTTAGTACTATTATATATATATATATATATATGAATTTTGAGTTTTTGATTAGTAGTAAGGCTGAAACAAAATTTTATTTTAGATTTTATTTTTGAAATAAACGGTGACTTACGTATAGTGTACTTCTCAATGAGAAAAGAAGCATGTTTAGTAGATCTATGTTAAAATTTAATTATCACTTTGGAGTTTATACTTTTTATTTATTGATAAATTTATGATGCGATCATTTTTTTTTAAAAAAAATACAATAATATCCCGTATATTACATAAAATTACCTCTATGGTAAAAATAAGGAAAACGAATTTTTTTTTTTTTTTTTTCTCCTTTTTATGGAACGGATCCGAAAAGAAAAAAAAGAATTAAGCAAACTTTTTTTTATCCTAGAGATAATTATGTGCGAGATATACTTGATATTATTATATTTTCTTTGTCATGTAGTATTGAAATTTTTTTGTGCGTAATTTTTTTTTTCCTACAAAAAATAGTTTTTACATAAATTTTTATATTTTTTATTTTTTTCGTGCATTTATAGTTTTTTTATTTTTCTATGATCGCTATTTTTGTTTTTTTTTTTTGTGTGCCCAATGCTAGTGAAACAAAAATTTTATAGGCGCTGTAGTTCTCACAGTGAGATTTGCATCCAATTTTTTATCACCTATTTTAGAATTTTTATTTACCAAAGGATTAGCTGGTGGCCGCTTGGACTATTTTAAAAAACTATATAAAATATTTTAAAAAGATTAATTTATTTAATAGAACTTATTACAAATATCATACAACTGAATATATTACAACACAAGTCCTCTATATATAGAACATGAAATAATATAACTTTTCACGAAAAGAACTAGCACTCTTTTATAAACAAACACACATCTAAACAAAAGGACGCAACCCTATACGAAGAGACACAATCCTATACGAAGAGATACAACCCTATACAAAAATAAACAAACTTATAAACTAACATTAGCAAAATATTGCAATATTTTTGGAGTAAAGAAGCTTTTCAATAAAGCACAGCTGTTGCACTTTGTAAAGCACTGTGTGAGAGGCATATTAAGGTTGCTTTGCTTCTATGGAAAAAGCATCCATGCATGAGAAAAAGGGTCCTTTGTGTTTACACCCTTTCAAAAAGAGGAAGCAGTGGAGTCCACCACAACACAACAAGGCATCAATGGCCTCCCACACCACTTTTCTATTTGGCCCTGGAGGAGATGATGGCCCCCTCTATTCCCCTCATCAATCACTTTTTTTTTTTAATTATTTTTTATAT
The DNA here is from genome assembly GCA_029204045.2 of Tillandsia leiboldiana. Lineage (NCBI taxonomy): Eukaryota > Viridiplantae > Streptophyta > Magnoliopsida > Poales > Bromeliaceae > Tillandsia > Tillandsia leiboldiana. Next base: position 54,147,322 of record CM055063.1, on the reverse strand, counting down.
ATATATTTTTAAAGCCTATACACTTCCTTTTAGGTTCCCCCAAAACTATCTTTTTATGTTGTTATTTAACTCCCATTGTACTTCTCCTCCTTGTTTGGTATCAAATTTCCCTGGTCTTGTTTCTTAGGAAGAGGTATATGTTCTAAATTATAATATAGTGTATATATATTTAGTGTGTTACATTTGTGGGCTTTTAAGGGTACATATCCTTGTACTATAGAAAAACTAGAAAGGTTTGTGAGTTTGCTCTGAGATTGATTAGCATTGAATGCTCTCATAAGTAATTTATTTTCTCTGGAAACAGTATAGAAGATTTTGTGAAACTGATCATTCTTTTACTCTTGTTTTTGACCAATTTAGAGATAACTATTTTTCATATAAAATCCACCATATTTTGTTTCTGTATTTTTTGTTTGCACCATTTTTACTCTAGTATATATATATATATATGAGCAATGCTACATGTACACCCCGAAGGGATGTATATCATACACCTCCACCATTTTAATGGTGACGATATTTTTTACGGGTCACATCGATTGACCCATCATCACACCCCACCCATTGAATGGATGGGGTGTGTGATATACACCCCGTTTTGAATGTACAAGTATCATTTCCCTATATATATATATATATATATATATATATATATAGAGGGAGAGAGAGAGAGAGACAGTAGAACTTATATATTTTTAAAAATACAAGACCAACTATGCGTGTGAATTTTTTATCTTTGAATTTGTATTGATATTTGTGTTATTGTAAAGTCAACTAAAGAGAGAGAAAGAAAAAATACAATAGCACAGATTTTAATATAAATTCAATGATAACAAATTTACAAATATATTTGATTTTATGCTTTCAAAAGTATATAAGGTTTACTCTCTCTCTCTCTATATATATATATATCTCTCTCTCTCTCTATATATATATATATATATATATATGAACAGATTTTTTACATATTGGACTAGTGGCATACATATTAGGCCATAAAAGTGAAGGGGTGAACCGGCCGTGGGGTTACCGAGCACATCTTAACCCACACAGCATACGAGCGCAGCGGAAACAGGATCTTTCGTAGATGAAGTAAACAAGAACGATCGTAGAAAACAAGCACGAGAATAACTAAACAAAATAAACGAATAAGGGAATACAAGGACACAAGATTTACGTGGTTCGGCCAACAATGTGTCGACCTACGTTCACGGGCAAGACCACCTCAATGCATTTTTCGATTAATTCACGACACAAAAGTACAAGGAGTAAAATTGGATTACAAAAAACTCTCTCACGAAGGCTCTCCACGTTTTTTCTCTCAATTAAGATTTTTCAATGAAGCTCTAAAAATAAAAGATGAATCGTAAGAGTTAATATAACTCTAAAAACCTAATTCTAATAGGAAACGATCTCCACCGTCCATCCGAGTTTTAAAATCACCTCTAGTCGTCGTCCATATCCTCTTAAGAATTATCTTTAAGATATTCCTAAATCATCCCTAATCTTTAGAAACAAGATTGAATCAAATCCATATGAACTTGAAACATGATTTTACATAATCCAACAAAAAGATATATTTTTGTCCAAAATTGTAAAAGTAAAAAAATAGATCCAAATAGTAGAATGGAACCAATTGAATATATAATATGAAAGAAAGGTCACAATATTATAGGACAAAGAAATTAATATAATTTCATTAATAGATCCTGCACTATCAACATAGAACAAGCAACAAAAAGAGAACACAAATACTATCAATACAGTGCAGTTTGCACCAAGTGAACTAGGCAAAGAATACACTGCATGTGTACTAAAAAAGATCAATCTATGTCCATCACAAATAAAGAATACAATCTAAAGCACAACTTTAGTGGGCATCTTTCATCATAAATTAACCTTTATGTTCATAACATGAACATGGCCCCTAAGATGATCAATCAACTACCTATGCTGCACGTTCGCTAGTAATCTATTTGCATAGACGATAAAAGAGACTCGATTAATCTTTTGTTAGACATAAAGCGTGTGTGACACTACCCACTTAGGTTAAAAAAAAGTTAAGGGTTCATCATTATAGCAGCATAATAGCATCGACTGCACGTGTAATCATAATTATTCCTTATATAAGATTCGAGCAACCTGCGTGTCGAAAAATCGAACAAAACATTTTCGAGTTTTTACTGAAGAGTGTTACTTATTAATTTCACTGACACCACATGCATGTTGGCATTGTGATATCACAAAGTTAGGTTTTATGGGTAATACTAGTTTGTGCAAATGATATATTTCTCAAAAAAAAAAAAAAAAAAAAATGATGTGTTCTTCGAAATCTAGTCATTGGTGCTCTGTGCATCTTAATTGGTGAACTTATCAGGAAAACATAGAATGTCATGTAAAGTAGACAATTGATGAATCTTTTCATAAGAATTTGGAGTGAGAGATATTGGTGATCAAATGTATGATCATTTAATTTATATTTTGCCCTAGGATTTTCCCGAAAGAAAATTAGTAATAGCTAGGAAAGTAATAGCTTATCACACACTTTAATAGCTAGGAAAGTAGTAGGATTTTCCTAACAATCAATTGGTTCCTTCGCTCGAAAGTGTGATATGCGTCTCGGCTAAATCATAGCATGAATTAAAGGTTAAATTATGACCGAAATAACATATTATGTCAGAGTCTGAATGAAAAGATTAGCGAAATTAGTTTCACATTGCTTGATACTTATGAGTGCGCTCGAGCTTGACAAGAATATTCAGACTGAAAGAGGATATATAAACCTCCAGAATTTGATATAGTTTAATATATATATTAATAGGGCTAATCTATTTTACTCGGTTATAGTATTTTGAACGGTAATTATACTCAAGAGATTAAAAAGGTTAAGCATGCTAGAGCTACAAGAGTAGAACTAGAATTGGTGACTCCCAGGGCGTTACATTCTAATCTAAATTTTTTAGTTTTTAACAAACTACTTCATATATAGTTTGAACATCTTTATTTGGACAAATTAGATCTACAAGTACTGTAGTTTGTAACACCATGAAAATTGAATTTAATCCTTAATTTGAAAGACACCCAACTGAACTTGTAGATAATTAAACAAAGCTGAAGCATCAAAGCGCATGCATTGTATATATATGTTTGAGGAGGACCGAAAATGCTTTAATTCTCAGGCTTATTTGTGACGCCTCGAGTAGTCCCACATCGGATGTGAATGGAATTGTGATTGGATTTATATGAGACATGACACTAGTAATAATGACTGGAATTAAGTATTTTGGGCTGTGGTTTGGTCCCAACGAGTTATTATTGCTAGTGGGCCGGATCGTTACATTTGGTATCAGAGCCAATAACTAGCCGGAAGTGTGTGATGAGTCTCAGCTGAGTCTGGGTCCAGATGACAGGACTAGCGAAATAAGTCTCACATCGCCTGGTGATCTTGGGCTGCTGTGTGTGTTTAAGTGTGTGATGAGTCTCAGCTGAGTCTGGGTCCAGATGACAGGACTAGCGAAATAAGTCTCACATCGCCTGGTGATCTTGGGCTGCTGTGTGTGTTTGGGCTGACGAGGACGTCATGCCTAAACGGAACGGGGGAGTCTGTGACGCTCCCAATAGTCCCACATCGGATGTGGATGAAATTGTGATTAAATTTATATGAGACATGGACACTAATAATAATAACTGGACTTTGTTAGTGGGTTGAGTCGTTATATTATTAAACAATATTTCATCGATTTCTTTTTGTCTATTATAATTATCATTTTACTCACAAATCAAATTAATTTTTCGTAAATTATAATCTAATTAAGATCTTTAAGGTTAAATTACAAATAAGAGTAGTGCTCCAATACAAATAAAATAATGTAAAATGTGCATGTGAATGTAGGCATTATTTTATGAGAAATTAATAATAATAATAATGAGTAAGAAGAGCTAGAGATAAGATAAAGTATCGAGCAATGATATTATATAATTCCTCGCGGGTAATGGGCGGGACTTTTCATGGATCCGCACGAGGAGGGCCATTACTTACTCATAACGTTCGATTGTAAGCATGCCAACCTACCTATAAAGTCACCTAAAATTGGAGTTGAGATGAGAAGATGAGGCCATATATGTATTGATATATGAGTTTAATTAGGCTATTATTAGTGTTAGCAATGAGCGCATAAATTAAACAAAATTAATTGACGACTATGATACAAAAGTAAATTTAAAAATACACGACAGAGAAAAATAATACACAGATTTATGTAAAAAAATTCTTGCAGGATAAAAATTTACGTGCGAAAGAGGAGAGTTTCACTGTGTCGGAACAAAAGAAATATAATTTTTATTTTATTTTATTTATGATCGTACAATCACTTGATTTCGGTAGAGCAAGAAGAAAAAAAATACTAATCTTAACAGGATTGACTTATCGGATCCGATCCGTACCGCGGATGCTCCGCCCCCGCACCCCTCGAGCCCTCCGTTTTCACCACAAATATCTATAAAATTTGTCGTCGCATCGTGAACACTACAACAAAATTAGGTTATAGGGACACATGTTTGTGACACTTTTGTATAAGTGTTCTATCTATATTCCATCTATATTCAAAATTAAGTTATAGGGATATATTTTTGGGACACATTACAAAAATGTGTTGCTATACACCCTAGCGACGGCACATATAGCAACACTTACAATAAGTGTCGGTATTTTTGTCAGCGACACTAAAATCTAAAAAAAGTGTCGCTATAACCTAATTTTGTTGTAGTGGAAACCGTCAGCGAACCGAAAACCCAAATCGAAACGATTTCTGCTTTCGGAGTCACATCTAATAATTAGTAGTAAAATTTTATTATTACTATCAATTTTTTTTTTTTCGATGATGGAGCCTCCGAATCGATGATCGAAATCGTTGAACATAATTTAGACTATTAAAACTATTTAAAAATCAAATTTCAAATCTTTCGATATAATAATCAAAAGGTTGCACAAATTGTAATTTTAATAGTATATATGAGGCGTTTGCTCGTTTAGCGGTATAAAGAAATTTAAATTGATTGAATTTTGATTAAATTTTTTTTAAAACTATTTAAAATAAGATCTATCCTTTCGTTCTTGATTACAAGTCTCCTATCATCACTTTTTGAAGGATATTCATTTTCAATCGTTAATTTTTGTGTCTACTTGATGGGTAAGAAAAGAATATTAAAAAAATATGAAATTTAATTTCTAGATAGTTTCAGTGGTTTAAATCATGTTTAACGGTGCCGATCATCGATTCGGAGGTTTCATCATTGAAAAAAAAAAAAATTAATAGTAACAATAAAGTTTTACTACTAATAGTAATCCCCTCCAACTCTTGATATATGTTTGGTTTGCTCATCAACTCTAATTTAATAGAGATTAGTTGGCTAAAGATTTTGAAGAGAAATTGATGAGATTAATTTAGTATTAGAGTTTTTTAAAAAAATATGACTCAATCAAGTGAGGTCCAAGATTTTGTTGGATTCCACAATTTTTGTAATGATTCGGAAAAAAAAATAAACAATAATAAAGTTTTAGTGTGCAACTCTGATTCAAAAAATAATTTTTGAGCATCGAACAGCCATCAAATTCATTATGGTCGAGCTTGGGATCCAAATTCAACCGTTCATACTTCAATTTTTGCATTTTTAGATTATTCTAGAAAAATTTTGTAGTTTTTCTACTTCGAGTCTCGTTATTTGGTTATTTCTGAGAGGTGTAAGTTAATTTAGAAATATTTTGAAATTTGATTAATAAGTAAGATTTCGATATCGCCTGATCGTTCAGTTAATGTAATTAGCCTGAGAGTCAGATTAATAATATTTTTGTTTGTTGAAGAATGTTCTTTATATTTTTCTCTTTTTGTTTTTTCTTAATGTGACTTAAGCTAGCTATTTTTCATAATTATATAGAAATCAACCATTTGACTTCGGTTCTAAATAGCTCCTAATTTGGCAAGAGCAATTCTAGTAAATACGAATTTCTTCTTATGAAGTGATTATTTAAAAGGTCAATCACTACAATAAAATTAGATTATAGATATATATTTTTGTTATACTTTTGTATAAATATTTTATCTATATTTTATCTATATTTTATCTATATTTATAATTAGATTATAGAAATATATTTTTGGAACATATTATAATAATGTGTCGCTATACATCCTAACTGTTATCTATTTATTTATGGATTAAATAGGTCCAACTTCCTGCCTCGTGGTAATAGACTCATGAGACTAATAAGTTGAGTTGGGTGAGCCTAATAAGTTGAGTGGGACTGCGGTCCACAATAGACCTAACGGCAAGAGGCCCAACAATAGACCCAACGTTCAGGTGGGTTGAGTCCGGTCGAGATCCGTGGACGCTGTATCTGTACACTTTAAGTGAAATGGTTGTGTATTTCTAAAAGCTCGAGCTTTTGGGATTAATAGTTAGCGCTAACGATCCGACAAGTGGTATCAGAGACAGTGGTACGGGTTCTATTCCGACACGGTGCAGGTGTTGGGAGGGAGATTGTTGGCTATTTATTTATGGATTAAATAGGTCTAACTTACTGCCTTGTGACAATAGGCCCAGAAGATTAATAAGTTGAGTTAGGTGAGCCTAATAAGTTGAGTGGGGCTGCGGTCCACAATAGACCTAACGGCAAGAGGCCCAACAATAGACCCAACGTCCAGGTGGGTTGAGTCCAGTCGAGACCCGTGGGCGCTGTATCTGTACACTTTAAGTGAATTGATTGCGTATTTCTAAAAGCTCGAGCTTTTGGCATTAATGGTTAGCGCCAACGATCCGACACTACCGACACTAATTATAAGTGTCGGTATTTTTGCTAGTAATATTTTTTTTTAGATTTTAAAAATAATTAAAAGTATCGCTATAATATAATTTTATTACAGTGAATCTACTAAAAGCACTGTCTAGAACTAGTACACATCATAAACTAATTACACATCATAAATTGATGGATATGGAAGGCAAATTCAGAACTTTTTTAGTTATAAATGGCTAAGGATCTCGTCTCCAAAATAGTACATGTCATAAAATAATGCATGTGATATTGGATCATCCAAATCTGTACTTGAAACAAAAATAGCTTCTTCCACTACAACAAAATTAAGTTATAGAGATATTTTTGTGACACTTTCGTACAACTGTTATATTTATATTCTATTTATATTCAAAATTAGATTATAGAAATACATTTTTAAAATACATTATAATAATGTGTCGTTATATATCCTAACGATTATATATATAGCGACATTAATAATAAGTGTTAATATTTTTACCAGTAATATTTTTTTTAAATTTCAAAAATACTTAAAAATATTTTTATAATATAATTTTATTATAGTGTTAAGACTAGCTTTAATATTATATTATCTAAAAAATTAATTTAATACGAGATAGTTCAGATTAGTCTTAGTAATTAAAAATTAAAGTACTGCTATAGATTTTTGTTGGCGTTCCACCAAACCAAATCGGGTGCGCTCATGATCAGATTCGATTTGCTGGTTATTATGTTATTTAATTGGACTAGATTAATTTGATCTTACTTTTGTTTAAGAGCTTTTATAAATAGATAAGCGTTGTTTTCGGAAGAGATACGTGAATAAAAAACTAGAAATTAATAGGTCTAACTCCTTCCTAGTTCGGTTAATTTATTGTAGGTTTAGCCTTCGTTTGGTTAGGCGTATAAAGGGGGATAAGAAAATTTTTTAGAGGTGGGAACAGCTGTTCTCGTTTTTCTGGAATAAGTTAGTATAAGACTGAAATTATTATTCCAGTCTTATTCTGGAACAAGCTGGCTTGGTCCTATTTGAGAATAAATTTAATTAAATTAATATAATTTTAATTATTGTTTTAACTTTTTAATTAATCCAATATTTTAATTAATTTAATTATTTTATTAACTAATTATTTAAGTATTTAGATAATTAACTAATTATTTAAGACAATTAAAATTAAAATTTTTAACATTTTTAAATTTTAAATTTTAAATTTTATAGTTTTTAAAATTTTTAACTTTAATTTTTAATAAATTTATCATATAATTTTAATAAATTATATGATAAATTTTTTTAATAAATTTTTTTATATATAAATAAAATATAAATTTTAATAACTTTTTTAATAAATATTTTAAATTAAATATTTAAAATCATATCAGTAAAATTTTAATCATAAATTAAAATTTTAGTCATCTTTATTCTTCTTATTCCTCTTTAACTTACCAAACACAATTTTCTTTATATCAGGTATAACTCTTAAACCCAACCAAACAGAAATTTACACTAGTTCATGCTAATAGCATAACTTATACTTATTCCGATATAACTAAATTTTTTTTATTCCCGAACCAAACGCAGTCTTAGAGAATTAGAAGACCTTCATCAACGATCCGAGTACATGTGATTCAACCTCTACGTTTCTATTAACGAAAAGTTAGCGTGAATTGCTCTGGTAAAAAGATAAGATCGATTACATCTGCCGCGTTCTACAATTTGTTATTGGTTTTTTACACAAATCCCTTTATTAGCTGGAGGTGGCGTAAACATTAATCAACTTTAATTTCTACGTACCTGAAGGTCCTAAACTGAAGAATTAAGATGGGAGAACAAAAGTGAGAGGGCTTATCATATCACATGGAGAGAACTCTTACGCATGCCTGCTATCCCTTGGCTTTGTGATTATTAAAGTCCCTCTCCCATTCCTTCTGTCTGCTGGTTTGGCTGCAGGGCGCCGCAGAAACTTTTTCAATGGATATAGCATGCATATTGATGGATATTGGGCTCAATTACAAAAATTTCCCAAACAGAAAAAAAAAAAAACACCAAAAGAGAGATAAATTAAAAAAAAAAATTAATTAATTTTATACAGCTCACTGTAAACTTATTGATTATCACATATATTTTCGAATATATATATATATATATATATAAAGTTTAACTTTTTATATATTTCTGTAAGGTAAGAACAACACATTTTTTCATTATTCTCTATTATTTTATAATTTTAACCAAATATAATTTTTTCAATTTTAGAGAATATCAATTTTTGAACCAAACGTAATTTAACTTTTATACTTAATTATTCCAAAATAACAAACTATTCCAGGTATCTTAAATTTATACCCGAATCAAACGGTAACTTAAAAATTTTAAGTTGTTCATATAGAATAATGGATGAAATTAGTGTCTCCTAAAGGAGTATTGATGAAATTATCCATATAGTACTATGACGAGCAATACTATCCGTGCACTCTATTTGGGATATACGATGCACATTTTATTCATATCAAAATGAAAATTTTTTTATTGATCATTTCGAAGTTATCAGTAAAATTCATCCCATCTAAAATAAATGGAGAATAAAATGTACACTTTTTTTTTGAAGTATAAAAAATTATTTTCCTTCTATTACATTCCAAATGCTAAATAAGAAAAATTATAAACTTTGAACCTTATTTTTATGACACATTACAATAATATGTCGCGACTGCACATATAGCGACACTAATTATAAGTGTCGGTATTTTTATTAGCGACACTTTTTTCAAATTTTAAAAATACTTAAAAATATCGTTATAGCATAATTTTATTGTAGTTACTATAACTTAAAAATAGATTTTACAATCTCGTGAATTCTTTATACACTGGCTTTACAATAATGTAAATCATATTTATTATTTTGATTTTAAAATATTAGTCATTGTGTTTGCGTGTGAAGTGCTCAGAGACACACGGATACAAATAATATATAGAAATAAATAAAAACCTATCATTATAAAAAAAAATTAATATTTAAAAATATTTATTTTATATTTGACGATATTTAAAAATATTTTAATATAATCTAGCGTCATATTTAAAAATATCGATAAATAAAAAATCGTCGCTTATGCCAAACGTTAATAAAACATATTTATTAATAGGTTTACTATAATTTTTTTTTAATATAAGTATGTTTTTTTAGATTACGTTTGAAAAAAATATTTTTAAATATTTTTATAATATAGTAAATATCAATACTTAAAAAAATATTATTATATAAATTTTTTATTATACCAAACTAATTTATTAAATAATAAAATTTATAATTAATTTTAATTTTTCCACATTATAATATATTTTACCGACATAAGCGATTAAGTGTCGATATATACTATAGTTTTCGCTACTTTTACCGAATGGATATATACTAGATTATATAAAATACTTTTAAGTATCATTAAATATACAAAAAAAAAAAAAAAAAAAAAAAAAAAAAAAAACTTAAATATTATTAATTTTTTAAGATAAATGTCACAAAAATTAATGGATTGGAGTGTAAACAGGCCAATTGGGCTAGGAATGCTAGGTAATTTTCAGTTTGGGGTTTGGTTTGAATCTTGATTTGAAAATTTGTTTAATTGGCCCAAATCCCATTACACCCACCCAACAATTAATTAAATTTTTTGGGTTAAGGCAAAATTAAAATTTGGACCATTGAGGACTTGGTTGAATTATGGCTCAACTTATTATTACTTTTTGTGCCACAGTAAAAACAGTAATGCAATTAATTACCAATCTCAGGAGTAGATAACATTTCTCCTAAAGAGTGAAAAATTATATTTGAAAAAAAAAATTATATAAAAAAGCATTTCGTTTCATAATTTTTATTTTTAGATAAAAATATAAATAAATAAAATGCTTAGAAAATTTGAATTTATTTTTAAGGAATCAAATAGGCATAAAGTATTTTTTTCAGCCAAAAAAATATTTTTCAAAATATTTTGAGAGAAATCAAATTGTACCTTCAGTACAATAAAGTTATGTTATAACGATATTTTTAAGTATTTTTAAAATTTTAAAAAAAATGTCGCGGATAAAAATACCGACACTTATTATTAGTATCATTATATGTGTAGTCGTTAGGGTGTATAGCGACACATTATTTTAATGTATCTATAAATAAAATATAGATAGAACATTTATACAAAAATATTATAAAAATATATTCTTATAATTTAATTTTGTTGTAATATTTTTTTTAAAAAAAGTAATTAAGTTTGCTTATTATAAAATTAAACATGTTAATAAGATCTACCAAAACCAAGCTACTAATTAGTTGGTTTGGATATAATGTTGCTCTAAGTAATGACTTTTTATTTTTAGTTAGCATGATTTAAGGCCAAATTTATCTGGATTTATTTTTTTAAATAAAATATTTTTTTACTCACAATTACAAAATTTGATTCTCCAACAATAAAGGATAAATTGCTCACACTAGGTGACATTTCGTCCTTAAACTATAATTTAATAAAATTTTAAAATTTAATTTAGTTAATTAAATATTAATATATTATAAATATAAAAATAATATAATATTTTAATTATTTACGCATTGCCAATTGTAACACTGCAACAGCGAAAATAGAAAAAAGAAAAAAAACAAAAAAAAGTTAAAAATTAAGTTATAAAATTTAATTTGAGTAATTTTAAAAATTTGAACCGAAAATTATAATAAATTAAAATTTAGGGTTAATTGCATACAGCTCTCTGCAAATATATCGAATAGCAGATATATCACTACAAAGTTTAACTTTTCATATTTATTCCTTCAAAAGTCCGGCGTTATTCATATATATCCCTCCGGTTTATTATCGTTAGTTCACTGTTTATTTTTTAACAGATTATATGTGAAATGATAGTTTTGCTCTTTCAAAAATGTCCCCTCAAAAAATAATATAGAAATATCTGGAAGGGTAAAAAAATAAATTTACCTTACTAACTAATTAAGATTAAGTATTTAATCTATGGTTAACTAGATTTTTCTAACAGAGATAGACGGTAGGGATATATATGAATAACGTTGGACTTTTGAAAAAATATATATAAAAAGTTGAACTTTGTAGTAATATATTTGCTATTCGATATATTTACAATTAATTCTAAAATTTAAGTACACTGCATGCATGCGTGCAACGTGCGTGCGTGCGTGCATGGGTGGAGATCATTTCACGGAACGTCGACGGAGCTATCGCCGGCGCGCACGTGTGACGCCCGGCACGCGTGGCAGGTCAATTGCCCGAGCACGGCGGCGACGTGCTGCGCCGCGCGGTCCCTCGCCATGGCCGCCTTCTCGAGCTCGGCCCTCGCCCGCTGCCGGACGGCCTTCGCCTCCGCGTACTCCCTCTCAGCAGCCGCCGCCTCCTTCGCCGCCCGCTCTCTGTCCTCGTCCGCTGCCGCCTTCTCGGCCACCGCGAGCCGCGTGAGCTCCTCACCGACGCTGAGGATGGCAGCGTCGGCAGTGGGGCCGATGGAGAGCCGCAGCAATTCGGCGTCGCCGGAATGTTCCGAAGAGGGGGAGGTGGTGGCTGCGATGGCGGCGGGGAGGAGTTGGAGCTCCACAGTGGGTCCCAATGCCGCCGCCGTAGCCGCCACTACTTCATGCGCAGTTCGAGAATTGGCGTCGATGTCGACGAGTAACGGGGTCGGCTTCAACGGGACGGCGGCGGCAGCGGCGGCAGATCGAGGAGTGTCGGCGCCGGTGCCGACAGTGCATGCATCTTGGTGCTCTATAAAGCTCTCCACGCTATAAAGATCATAGTTAGTTAATTCGCGAATTATTGAGAATCCGAATTAAACGTGCTGTTTCTGACTTTTTCCAAAAATTCGGAATAATTCGTAAATTTTTGAATCAAAAAGTATTATTCGCGAATTATTCACGAATTACGAATTTTTGGGTAAAAAATTCGTTCTTTTTTAAAGCATAGTTAGTTAATTCGCGAATTATTCGCGAATTATTAAAAATTCGAATTAAAATTATTTGTTGGGAATCATTTAAAATTATATTTTTTTTTATTCTAAATAAATATTTTATTTATTTCTAAATAAATTGATTAAATTATTTTAAAAAATTATAATTGTTTATACTAATAGTATAAATTTTTTAATTTTTTTAAATTTAATAGCCAAATTTTTGACCCCGAATTTTTAATTAGTGAACGTATTATTTTCGTATAAATTACGTATCCGAATAATTGACGATCCGTTTTTAGCCGAATTTTTCAACGAATTTTAAAATTATGATATGAATTTTATCCGTATTATATCCGTACCGATTTTTTGCTGTGCCGAATCCGAATTAACTTACTATGATAAAGATACAAGGAGCACAACAGATAATAAAAAATACTACAACAAAATTAGATTATAATAACACATATTTGTGACACTTTTATATAAGTGTTCTATCTATATTCCATCTATATCCAAAATTAGATTATAGGGACATATTTTTGGGATACATTATAAAAATATGTCGCTATACATCCTAACGACGGCACATATAGCAACACTTACAATAAGTGTCGGTATTTTTGTCAGCGACACTTTTTTTAGATTTTAAAAATACTTAAAAGTATCGTTATAGCCTAATTTTGTTGTAGTGTATAAATTATAAATATTTAAATATATAAAACTAAATTATTTATTTTATATTTAAATTTTCATATATACTTGTTTGAATTATGAATTGTTTTATATTTGGCTCTCAATCTTTTTAAATTTAAATTTTATTATTTAATTTATATAATTTGAATCCGCCAACAATATTTTATCATTTATTTTTACATATTTAATAAATATAATTCACACAATTCTCATAACTATAATTTTATTAAAACAAATTATTAGCTTAAATTTTAAAGTCGGACAAATTAAAATATTGAATAATAAAATTAAAATTTTATAAATATAAATAATCAATTCAAAATAATTTATAATTTAGATAAATTTTATATATTTTTATCAAGTATCAATTATTTAATTATTTGCTCTTTTATTCTTTTTTAACAAACTTGTATAATTATAGATCATATTTAAGAATTAATCAAGCTATATATTATTATCTTACGCCAATTGTAATAACTAGCCAGTTGAAATTTTTCTTTAATTACCAATTAACTATATTAATGAAATATATATTATGGGATATGTGTGAGTGAATAAAATTAAGCTTACTCTTATTAAGCCTTTTATTAAAGAGAGTTTAATTAAGAAACACTGATAATTAAGCTACTAATTCTTTAATTTTGAAGGTTTTTGATTGGACACAAGGTTGTCATACTTATATGTAATATTTATTTTTAAGAAAAATGTACAATAGGGTAATTAAAAACTAAAAATAGAGTGTAAAAGTGCCATCAAATTTTTCCTCAATTTTTTAAAAAAAAGAAAAGAAAAAGATTTAATGGAATTTGATTAATCAAACTTCATATATATATAGTCAGGAAAATAAATAAGATAAAATTACAGAATATGTGCTTCTGATCAGGAAGGAGACAATAAGAATTAAATATAAAAAATAATCAGGGGTAGTATAAAAAAGTATTATTTAATTATTTTTTTAATTGAAACTGAGATGTAAATTTCAAATTTAATAAATTTAACTTATTAACTAATAAATCCTCTCTGCAAAATGCAACATATAGATATACCTACTTAATTAGTAGAGTGGAACTAATTGACTAGATTTGTTAATAATAATTTCTTCTTAAATTAACTATAAAATTATTGTTTGAGTTAATCTATTTTGCTATTAATGAAGATTACACACTCAAATTATGATTTTTGCCAACTCCATTTCTACTTTTGGAATAAAAACTGTCATTAGCAAGGCCTAGAATTGCTAGAAGGAATTAAAGTTGTTATTCAATTTTTTTTTTTTTTTTTTTTTTTTTTTTTTGGTAAAAACGTAGTGAAGTTATCTAAACTATAAATCATTAGTATTTGCCTATCTAATTTTTTAAAATTTTAATTTTATTATCTAATCTTTTAATTTATTTGATTTGAGTCGGTCAGTATTATTTTGACTTTAAAATTTAAATATATTACCTATTCGATCACATAAATTTAGTTAATATATTTAATATTATTTTTGCAACTATAAGTTTATTAAAATAAATAATTAATTTAAATTTTAGAGTTAAATTTAAAATCAAATAAATCAACAAATTAAATAATAAAATTAAAATTTAAAAAAATTAAAATTTTAAAAAATTAAATAGTCAAATTCAAATGGTCGATAGTTCTGATAAATTTCATATGTTTTAAACTATTTTTTCTATATCAAAAAATAATGGTAGAATCTATATATATTGAAGAAGTGTTTTGTCCAATCAGCACTTCTCTAGTGGCAATTTGTATAAAGTAATGCTACATGTACACTCCGAAGGGGTGTACATCATACACCTCCACCATTTTAATGGTGGCGATATCTTTTACGGGTCACATCGATTGATCCATCATCACACCCCACCCATTGGATGGGTGGGGTGTGTGATATACACCCCGTTTTGGGTGTACAAGTATCATTTCCCATTTGTATAACAACTGTGTTCCTTTGACAGAGGTATGTAGCTTAAAAGCACATTTAAAATTTTAAAATATTTTAAGTCCTCTTAGGATGTCAAATTAAAATATTTATTGATAACAATATAATTTTTTTTGTGTGATTTGAAAGGTTCTTTTTTAAAATTTTAAAACATGCATCTTAATTAATATTTATAATTTGATAGAATAATAAGCATATTTTACTTATGAGATAATTAATTAATTTTTTTATAAAAAAATAAAAATATTTGATTATATTTTATGTATCAAATATCACATGTTTCTTGAGTAAATTAAAAATATATTCTAAACTATATATTCATGCGTCCAAACGTTTTTAAGACATCAAAATTAGTGTATTTAGTTTATTTAATGATCCTTAGGAGAAAAAAAAGAATAGTATATAAATTTTGGTTGTGAATATTAACATTTAGAGGTAAATTATGTAATGATCCGGCCTATTAGCAATAATAATTCGTTGGATCCAAACTGTCGGTCAAAAATATTTAATCTCAGTTATTATTATTAATATTTATAATTTTTTATAAATTCAATCATAATTTCGTTTCGTTTCCATCCGATATAAAATTATTAGGTGTCACAAATTATGAGCTCAAAAAAAAATTTGTGCTCCAGTAAGTCCAAGTCCCACTCTCCTGGGAACCATAGATATGAAAAAATATTCAGTTGTAGTAAAAGCTAGCATAAAGAGTTGGACTAAAGTAATCAATCGTACGCAAGTGGTAAAGGATTTGGTAGTTAATATCCGAAGTCCCGAGATCCTGAGTTCGAAATCTAGTTGCTTTAGATTTCTAGCTATATAAGTTTGTTTATTTTGATAAAGAATTTGATAGTTGATATCCGATGTACCGAGTTCGAAATCTAGTTGTTTCATATTTCTAACTAAGTTTATTTCAAAATAAACAAAATGGGTAGCATGCTCTCTCTCTCTCTCTAAAAAAAAAAAAAAAGAAAAAAAAAAAAGTTGGATTGAAGTAGTTCTAATAGCATCAAATAGTTAGT
Organism: Tillandsia leiboldiana; assembly: GCA_029204045.2. NCBI lineage: Eukaryota > Viridiplantae > Streptophyta > Magnoliopsida > Poales > Bromeliaceae > Tillandsia > Tillandsia leiboldiana. Next base: position 54,130,898 of record CM055063.1, on the reverse strand, counting down.
GTTATCAATTTTTTTATCATTAGATTTATTTTTTTTAAAATTATTTATTTTTTAGATTATACCATTTTACCGGCTATTACTAGATTTAAAAAAAATCAATATTATTCTAATCCCATAATTTTTTTATGAGTATATATAAGTGTATACCCCATAAGGAGTGTACATCATACACCCATCTCATTCTGAGATCGGTGAATTCCATCCGTCACTCAATGTGACGGATAAAATGAATACCCACCCAATAGAGTGGGGTATAAGATGTACACCCCTTATGGGTGTACACCTAGCATCACCCTTTTTTTTATTCAAGAGTTGAGAAATTCCACGGAAACCGATAGCTTAGTGATGGAGGAGTGCTACATGTACACTCCAAATGGGGTGTACATCCTACACTCACCCCATCCTGGAATGAATATTTCTCCACTCGTTTCATCGAGGGACGAGTAAAATTCACCCCACCCCAGAATAGAATAGGTGTAAAATATACACTCCAATTGGGATGTACATCTAGCATTTTCCGTGATGTTAGAAGCATTAATTCCCGCCTTAGCTCTGGAAAATTAAGTAACAGTGTGAATTAATTTACCGTGAGAAGACTCGGCCGCAGTCGCAGGAGTGGCCCCTGGTGCCGCAGGTCTTGAGGTGGGCCTTGTAGTCAGACTGCACGGCGTAGGTCCTGCCGCACCGCCCGCAGCCCCACTGCCGCCGGCCTCCGTGCTTCCTCCGAAAGTGCTTCTTGATCCCCACCAGGTCACCCAGCGCATGCCCCGCCTCGTGGTGCAGGCAGTTCGGCTCCGGACACACGTACACGCGCCGCTGCCGCCGCCCGCTGCCGCCTGCAGCTTCCGACGACGCCGCCCGCTTCGCCAGCTTCCACGGCACCTTGTGCCGCCGCCGGTGCATTTGCAGGTTTTGGTCGCGCTGGAAGCCTTTCTTGCAGATCTCGCACACGTACCTGTCCGACTCCAGCAGCGTCCGCGGCGACAGCGACACCACCTCGGCGTCTGGATCTGAACGTACGTCATTTAATGAAACAATTGTCGGATCGCTGGCGCTAACCATTAATCCCAAAAACTCGAGCAGTTAGAAATACGCAACCAATTCACTTAAAGCGTACAGACACAGCGCCTACGGGTTTCGATCGGACTCAACCCATCTGGACGTTGGGTCTATTGTGGACCGCAGTCCCACTCAACTTATTAGACTCACCCAACTCAATTTATTAGTCTCCTGGGTCTATTGTCACGGACAGAAAGTTAAACCTATTTTTAATTCATAAATAAATAGCCAACAACAACTGTTCAGATTCGTCACTCAACAATGAAATGAGCAACTGCTCCCATTTGTACATACATACAATTGGCCTTTTGAACCAGCAAATGCTTATAAAGCTTAATTTGGTAAAATAAACATTGATATATGTACAAAGTGTTAATCTCTTCACTCTCTTATCCAATTAGTGCTACATTCTACAAGTTAATTAAGAGCCCAAACAGATCCTAAACCCTTCATATATAACTGCACTCCTTAGCACATAAAACTCTATTGAATCTAAATCTTTCACAGTCACAAATTCTCTCATATATATATATATATATATATATATATATATATATATATATATATATATATATATATATATATATATATATATATATATATATATATATAATGACTTTTTAAGTGTGGGGTGTAAATTTATGTCTATAAAGGTTACTCATCAGGACATTGGGATTGAAACTGTTGATTGCATGTGGGCATTAATTATTACAATGATCGAGTCAATGCTCCCTTTTATTTTTTTACCATCACAGGATAGAAGAGTTACTTTGTGTACGTAGTTGTATTCTAAGCTTACTATATATATTAATTTATAATTAATTAATCAGGTTAATATGATATACAACTATACAATAAAATAATTTTTTTTTTTTTATTTTTTTTTATTTTTTTTTTGAGAAAAGATAGCATGCTGCCGCTTCATTCAAATAGCAATTGAATTTAGCTACAAACCAGAGACAACCAGACCTCGGACCCAGAAAGAAGGAGAAAGGATCGAAAGAAAAGAAAGGGAAGCACGAAGAAGTAACACAACTACAGGAGAGAGAGAAGAGGGGGAAAGAGCAGTGGTGTTAGACCCCAGACCTAGGGACAGAACGTAGACCACTGCGAACGGCAAAGCCTGATCGCAGCGAGCAAAACGTTTGTTTATTCTATAACTATAAAAATATGAAGGAAAACGTTTGTTTATGGTGACAGGCATATTACCTGGGGTGCCAGCAGGCCTTCTTTTCCTCTTGTTGGTGGTCGAAGCAGCGGCAATGGCAGCCGTGACGGTAGAATCATGTAGGAGTTTGGATGGGGGGTCGACGGGAGGGGCCGCGGCGGAGGGAGAGGAGGAGTAGGAGGAGGCCAACATTTGGTGATGATGTTGGTGCATATGAGTCCACCCTCAATGCCACCTTTTGTGCTTCTTTTTACTGCTTTTAGTGAGTGGGATCACAAAGAGAAGTTCTTGGGCTTTATGGAATGAGGAGAAAGAGAGTTATAAAGAGTTGAATGGGTGATAGAAATTAAGGGAAGTGGGAGCTACAAGAAAAATAACATTTACTGATGTTTAATTTTTTCAGTAACTAACAATACTCAAAAATATGTATCACATTTAAAAACACCATGCAGTTAATTATAGTACAATTTATTGTTCAATGAGTTGGTTTGATATAATAGCGAGTGTTGAAAAGATCATATAATATGTTTTTTGAAACGTCGGGTGAAGACACTTTTTTTAAACTTAGCCAAAAAAATATTCTTGTAATGAGATTCTCTTATAGTGATGTACATCTCAGGAGATGTAGAGGGGGGAGATTGAAAGGTACCTCATATATACTCAATGGAGGGACAGCTTTACTGCTCCAGCATGTTGTGTTGTATAGGATTTTAATGGAGATCGATGCGATCGATTTCGTGGACTTTAGAAATTTGTTAGGATTTTGAAAATTTTGATAAAGTGGAGTGACTGTCACTAAAACAAAATTAGGTTATAGCGATACTTTTAAGTGTTTCTAAAAGCTAAAAAAAGTGTCGCTGACAAAAATACCGACACTTATTATAAGTGTTGCTATATGTGCCGTCGCTAGGGTATATAGCGACACATTTTTGTAATGTGTCCAAAAAATATGTCCCTATAACTTAATTTTGAATATAACTGGAATATAGATAGGACACTTATACAAAAGTGTCACAAACATGTGTCCCTATAACCTAATTTTGTTGTAGTGTGTGTGGTGTACTCAAGAGATGACCCATGAAAAATTTAGTATATATTGGAGAAGAGTTGAGTAATTTGTGCAATTGTTAGAGAGTAAGGACTTGATTCAATCACAATAGTTAACCAGTTGACATATTGAAAGAAAACATTGTTAGAAAAATTTATATATATGGATAGCTCTATATTAATATGTATTCATGGGTTTAGTTTTTGTGTTCCCATGCACAGATTTTAGTGAGTCTCATTATTTGGTCCATGTGATTTGGGTTGAATTTGTGCTTCTTAAGTATAATTATAATTAATAAAATATTTAATTAAAATTTTTTAAGATTAAGAAAGGAGGTGTGGGGGAGATGAGGGGGTAGGAAAGAAAAGGGGAGGAGATGAGTGGATGTACAGCAGAAATAAGAGAGGGGAGATGGGAGGACAAAAAAAAAAAAAAAAAATTTAGTAGGTTCCATCACTTCAGCTTATATATTGGGAATTAATAAATCCTTAATAGACTAGTGTACGTAGTGACCCGCACGATGCGATGGATAAATATTATTATAACTAAACTCATACCTAATTCATCACAGCAATATAAATAAATTACCCTAAAACCTTGGCTTGTGTGACGTCCCACTTCCTAGGAGGTCACTTATTTTGGAACTATTCTAACTTTAGTATGCTTAATCCTGTCACCATAAAAAATGTTATAATCAGGTTAAGAGATTTAGTCATATTATATCTCATATATAGTACTATTTTAAATCTTAGGGGTGTTACATTCTTCTTCTCTTTAAGTCCTGACGTTCTCGTCATACTCGTGCACATTCACAAGCACTAGACGATGTGAGATTTGTTTCGCTAGCTTTAGTCGACTTTGTGGGGAGTTGCGTTCGGTCCGCTGTATAACTCTGGCTCAGCCGAGACTCACCTCATATTTTCGACTAGTAATTGGTTCTGATACTAAATATGATGTCACACTTTTCAAGAGATCACCCATTTTAGAACTATGATAGTTTTAGACACTTAACCCTATTAACCTCTTGGCCATGTCCACCACTCAAAATATTATAGTCGATTAAGATGTTTAGCCTTTTTATATTTCATATATAAGGCTGTTTCAAATTTTAGGGGTGTTACAACCAGTGAGTCAACTATCAACTAAACACTGAACAAATTCAACAATACACAGATATTCATGAAATTAAAATCAAACCTAGGGCTCCATCTGAAACGAATTCAAAAACGGAGAAAGAAAGGAAATCACTTGAAAGAGACTTGTGACATAGCTAATATAGTTGCGGATGAGACCTTGCGTGGTGATTCAGATCTCGTTCTCGTTTATGGCCGATTCCGGGCGCAGCTTCTCCACCTTCTGGTACTGATCCATAGCGTCCGTTGCCAAGCTCCTCCTCCACTGCTCGTCGGAGAGAAAGGAGAAAGGTTCAGAAAAGGTTGAGACAAAAAGAGGTTGATGGAGATAAAGAGGAGGAAAAAGAGAGGGAGAGAGAAGGAAGCACTATAACAAAATTAGGTTATAGGGACACATCTTTGTGACACTTTTGTATAAGTGCCCTATCTATATTTCAAATATATCCAAAATTAGATTATAGAGATACATTTTTTGGACACATTATAATAATGTGTTACTATACACCCTAATGACTGCACATGTAGCGACACTAATTACAAGTGTCGGTATTTTTACTAGCAACATTTTTTTTAGATTTTAGGGAGATTTAAAGTGTCGTTATAGTATAGTTTTGTTGTAGTAAAGTGGGATCCTGGGAAGGCAATAGGGCGGATAGGAAGGCCAGGGGCAGATGGGAAGGTGAAGGGATAGACAATTGAGAAGAAGAGAAGGTAGAGAGAGAGATATGCCGGTTGCACCCAATTCAGAAGAAAAAAAAAAAAAAATGGACCCCACCCCCTTCCAAAATGAAAGATTGTATCATTTCAGCAAAAAAAATTAAAAATTCTTATATAGTTAAAAGATAGGTTATATAAATAGTAAAATCTAAAAAAAAAAATATAAAATTAAGTATTTCTAGTACAGATGCTAAAAGTCGTAATGGTTGATATTTAAAATCTCAAATTTAAAATGAGTAACATACTATCTTTCTCTTCAAAAATATATAAAAGACATAAAAATAAAATTAAATATTAAGAACTAACATGTAAATTTTTTTTTTTTATTATTATTCATACCTTGTAACCTGCTCAGGCTAGCTCGATTTCTGTGTTTACTACTGGAGTCCGCAGGCTTGACCTGTTGAAAGGCTACTACTCCAGGTTGCAGGCAAAGCCAGATGATCATCAAAACCTCCCTTTTGCAGCACAGAACATGAAAAAGTTATTCCTCTCAAAAAAAACATGAAAAAGTTAGAGGTTGGAGGGAGATGGGAAACATTCAAACATATTATATTAGCTACTCAGTTGCTACTTACAAACAAGTCCTCCCTGACTCTCTCTCTCTCTCTCTCTCTCTCTCTCTCTCTCTCTCTCTCTTCTCCATCATTGTTATACTGACACCATTTGAAGTCATAATAAGATGGTTCTACCTTGGTGCATGCTCTCTCTCTCTCTCTCTCTCTCTCTCTCTCTCTCTCTCTCTCTCTCTCTACCTTGGTGCATGCTCTCTCTCTCTCTCAGTTTGAAATTATAATAAGATGGTTCACTACAATTTTTTTTTTTTTTAATATAAATATGCTTTTTTTAATATAAATATTTTTAGAATACAAAAATACTACAATAAAATTAGGTTATAGAGACACATGTTTGTGACACTTTTGTATAAGCGTCCTATCTATATTTCACCTATATCCAAAATTAGATTATAGTGACATATTTTTGGGACACATTACAAAACTGTGTCGCTATACACCATAGCGACGGCACATATAGCAACACTTACAATAAGTGTCGGTATTTTTGTCAGCGATACTTTTTTTAGATTTTAGAAACACTT
>CM055063.1:54087174-54122174 GCA_029204045.2 Tillandsia leiboldiana | reverse complement strand
AGGTGGTTGGTTGAATAGTAAAAATCTTAGGGGACCACTATAATCCCAACCGCATATCTTTTCATCCAACGGCTAAAAACTTGATAGCACTAATTGTTTGGTGCTATCGATAGTATTCTAGCCGGACTCATATATATATATATATATATATATATGCTGGAATGCTATTAATAGCACCAAGTCATTGGTGCTATTAAGTTTTTAATTCTTAAATTAAAAAATATGTGGTTGAGATGATAGTGGACCTTTCGGATTTAATAGATGGTTGAGAATTTAACGGATGGAAATGATCAAAAAGATTGATATAAAGATAGAAAACTTGATAGCACCATATGTTTGGTGCTATCGATAGTATAGTAATCGGACTCTATATACGAGAGATGCTACCTCTACACTCAAAATTGGATGTAGATCTTATACCCCACCTATCGAAGGGTGAAAGTTTCTCCACCCATCACTTCTAAGTAATGGATAAAATTCACTTCACTCTAGAATGGATGAGATGTAAGATATATATCTAATTTTGAGTATACATTTAGCATTATATATATATATATATATATATATATATATATATATATATATATATATATATATATAATTAGGCTAGAATACTATCGATAGTACCAAGTTATTGGTGCTATCAAGTTTTTAGCTGTTGAATGAAAAAATATGCGGTTGGAATTATAGTGGTCCCCTAAGGTTTACTAGCCGTTGGATGAAAAAAATATGCGGTTGGAATTATAGTGGTCCCTAGGGTATCGTTTGGTAACGGAATAAGTCAGAACTAGCTATTATGAGGATAGGTATAAAGTACGGAACAAGAGCGAAAAAGCGTTTGGTTCGATTTCAGGAATAAGAGATTTTGTGTTTGGTATGAGAATGAGGAATAAGAAGAATAAAGAGGTTGTGATGATGAGAATGTATTGGGAAGGAAAAGAAAGAGAGGAGAGAGAGGAATTTGTGATGATGAGAGTGTATTGGAAAGGAAAAAAGAGAAAGGAGAGAGAGGAATTTGTGATGATGAGAGTGTATTGGGAAGAGAAAAAGGAGGGGAGGAGGGATAGTTTGGTAAAAAAAATAAATTATAAAATAATAGGTAAGAACTGTTGTTCCAGCTTATTCTGCTTGTACTAGAACTACTGTACCGAATAATTCTTGGTGCGTTTGGTAGAATAAGGGGAATAAACCCCTTATTCCCGGTTCCATTCCCATTCCAAACGAGACCCTAGGGTTTACTAGGTGGTTGGTTGAATAGTAAAAATCTTAGGCCATGTTTGGTTCGGGGATAAAGGGGGAATAACCCCCTTTATCCTTCAATTCCTGCCAAACAGTGCTGGAAAATGGCATGGGATAATTTTTTTTTTTATCCCTGGCTTAACGGGTTATTCTGGGATAACCCGTTAAGCCTTATTCCTCTCCCCCCATAGAATAAGGTTTTATCCCTGGGGGCAGTGAAGGGGCAAAGTTATAATTAATTATTTATAATTAAATTATAATATAAAATATAATATAAAATATAAAATATAAAATATAAAATATAAAATATAAAATATAAAATATAAATTATAATATAAAATATAAATTATAATATAAATTATAAATTATAATATAAATTATAATATAAATATAAATTATAATATAAAATATAAATTATAATATAAAATATAAAAAATATAATATAAAATATAATTTATTATTTATATTCTTAAAATATAATATAAAATAAAAAATATTATTTTTTTTAACGTAAGATATAATTTATTATTTATAATTAAATTGCTTCAAATTTAATATAATAATTAAATTAATTTTTCTATAAAAAAAAGTTAAGGGCAAAGTTGGTATTTTTATAAAAATTCTATCTTCTTTTTATAATATCCTCCACTATTCCATAATTTTAACCAAACACAATTTTAACTATTCCAGAGAATACTAACTTTTCAACCAAACGCAATTTAACTTTTATACTTCATTATCCCGGAATAGCAAGCTATCCCAGGTATAAAAAAATTTATACCTCTTAAATTTATCCCCGAACCAAACATGGCCTTAGGGAATCACTATAATCCCAACCGCATATCTTTTCATCCAACGGCTGAAAACTTGATAGCACCAATTATTTGATGCTATCGATAGTATTCTAGCCGGACTATATATATATATATATATATATATATATATATATATATATATATATATATATATATATAAAATTAGACAAATTAAAGTCCTTATGATATCCTATTCCAACTTGAGCAACGCTACATGTACACCCCCAAAGGGGGTGTACATCTTACACCCACCCATTTAAGGGTGGGGGGTCACTTCACAAATTGTGAAGTGACCCCTCACCACACCCCACCCATTGGATGGGTGGGGTGTGCGATGTACACCCCCAAATGAGATGTACAAGTAGCATTTTCCTTCCAACTTTTGCATCTTCAACGTGCGAACCTACTTTTCTCTCTCCACGTGTCTCCCTCTTCTTTTGCATCATTATTATGCATTAGTTGTCCTGTACTAATTAATTGCATCATTTAACTTAACTTAATTTGTTCCAATCTTTTCTTGATTTTAAATAAATTTTTTATTATGCGCTGTATATTTTGAAAGTGGAGATGAGATAAATGATATAATAGCTTAACAAAAGTCTGCTTTGTTCTACAAAATTAAATACCTAAAGCAAGGAATATAGAATAAAATGTACAATCTATATCTATATATATATATTTTTTTATTTTTTATCACATGACAATATATTTTTTATTTAAAATTATGAATCGGTTCAAATTTTATATATATATATATATATTTTTTTTTGTTGAATCTGTTCAAGTCCTCCCCATATTTCTCTTTTTTTTTACTTGAACTGAACCACATGCGTGTGTTTTTTTCTTTGTTTGATTCGAATCGGATTATACGCCGAACAGATTCAAGTCCTATATATATATATATATTTGAACCGAATCGGATCACACCTATTGTATCCTTCTTTTTTTGCTTGAACTGAATTGGTCACACCTGCTGCATTGGGCCGGTCGGTCACACCTGTTGCATTGGGCCGGTTAGCCCAACTATTTCATATGTTTTTATCTTTTTTTTTGCTTGAACAGAACCACCACCTCTTCGTCTTTCTTTCTTTTCTTAAACCGAACCATCGCCTCTTCGTCTTCCCTTCTTTGTTTGAACAACCACCACCTCTTCCTCTTTTTTAGGTTGTTATCTTTCTTCACCTCTTTCTCCCTTTTGGACTGTTATCTTTCTTTATTTAAACCCTAAACACTATACATGCAATAGAACTTTCTCACTAACTAACCTAGAAACAAAAATAAATCACACAAATTGATGTAAGATGTCAGATTTCGAAGACTTTCCAGTTTCACAAATTAGGGAGACCAGAGAAACCTAAATCAGCCTATCAAGATGTCAATGTTAGATCTTATTTCGGTTCGATACGTCCACATATGATACTTACAATTTGATTTTACTTTAATTTTTAATATATGAATTTGAACTTTTTTAGTGTGACTTTTATTATTTATTCTCTTTTCCTCGTATTACTCTAAATATTTTTTCAAAATATTTGTTCAATAATTTTTCTTCTCCTATAATTTTTTTTTTTCATTATTTTCCGTTGAATTATAATTTTATTAAGTTTTTAATATATTTTTCGTATTATTAAATCTAATCAAATATAGATAATTATATCCTTCTATTTTTTTTAATATTTATATTTATTTATTTAATCTGTATATTTTTACTAAAAAAATTTTATTCATTATATCGTACGGATCTTTACACTAGTAAATATTATTTGGCCTATATAACAACTGTTTTGCTCCAAAAGTAAAAGTCAATTTTATAATAATTTAGACCAACAAAGAATAAAAGCCTTGGAAATAACTATTAATGCTTCTGCTTCAAAGAGTTTATTCCAACTACACTTTCAATTAAAATACTAAAAACTCATAAAAAGGTTACTGTCGTACATAATTATAAAAGTAGATATTTTAAAACAACATGATATTAAATATCTATAGATATCAAATTTAGGGGTTAATTGCATACGACTCTCTGTAAACATATCGAATAGCAGATATATTCCTACAAAGTTCAACTTTTCATATTTATTCCTTCAAAAGTTCAACGTTATTCATATATATCCCTCCGGTTTATTATCGTTACTTCACTGTTTAATTTTTAACCGATTATATATTAAATGACAATTTTGCCCTTTTAAAAATGTCGAAATATCTGGAAGGATAAAAAGATAAATTTATCTCACTAACTAATCAAGATTAAGTATTTAACCTGTGGTTAACTAGATTTTTCTAACAGAGATAGACGGTAGGAATATATATATGAATAACGTTGGATTTTTGAAGGAATAAATATAAAAAGTTGAATTTTGTAGGAATATATCTGCTATTCGATATGTTTATAGAGAGCTGTATGCAATTAACCCCAAATTTGGGGTGAATGAAAAGTAATAAATGAATTCATCAATTTAATCTATCTATCAATTGGTGTCAAAGTTTCAAAAAGAAAATTCTCCACTATATATGTTTTGAATGAAGGCTAATTATTTATCCAAATAGTATTGGTAGGGGCCATTGATAGAGACAAATGGGAGGCAAGCTAGAGTAAGCATGAGCATGAATAGTACTTATGCTACATGCTGGGAAAGGGATTGGATAGAAGTAGGATATCTCCAAAAGCAATATTCTGAGTATTGTCTCTTGAAGGGCCCTCTTTTGCCTGATGATAATTAGGTAAAGCCAAGAATAAGTGTTTCATTTTTTTATCTTATCTTTTCATGCTTCTTCTCTGGCTCCTTAGCATTTGCCATTCCTTACTTGTAGAGAGAGAGAGAGAGAGCTCACTATAACAAAATTAGATTATAGGGACACATATTTGTGACACTTTAAGTGTCCTATTTATATTCTATCTATTCAAAATTAAATTATATGGATACATTTTTAGGACACATTACGAAAATGTGTCGCTATACACCTTAGCGACGGCACATATAGCAACACTTACAATAAGTGTCGGTATTTTTGTCAGCGATACTTTTTTTAGATTTTAGAAACACTTAAAAGTGTCGCTATAGCCTAATTTTGTTGTAGTGGCTAGAAAAAAAGAAGTGAGGGCGGGACACTATAACAAAATTATATTATAGCGATATTTTTAAGTGTTTCTAAAATCTAAAAAAGGTGACACCGGCAAAAATACCGATACTTATTGTTAGTGTTGCTATATGTGCCGTTATTAGGGTGTATAGCAACATATTTTTGTAATGTGTCCCAAAAATGTGTCTATATAATTTAATTTCGGATATAGATGGAATATAGATAGGACACTTATACAAAAGCGTCACAAACATATGTCCCTATAACCTAATTTTGTTGTAGTGAGAGAGAGAGAACTAGAGAAAAAGAAGTGAGGGCGGGACACTATAATAAAATTATACTATAGCAATATTTTTAAGTATTTCTAAAATTTTAAAAAAGTGTCGCCGGCAAAAATACCGATACTTATTGTTAGTGTTGCTATATATACCGTTGCTAGGATGTATAGCGACATATTTTTATAATGTGTTCCAAAAATGTATCATTATAGTTTAATTTTAGATATAGATGGAATGTAAAAGTGTCACAAACATATATCCATATAACCTAATTTTATTTTATGTGCACCTACTCACTACCATTTTATCTTTTATAGACGCAATGCTATGTTTACAAGCCAAAAAGGAGCCAAAAAGGATTGTAGGATTGCAGCTATTAATTCAAGGGTTGTAATTATATCTCTAAAGTTTAAAAAATCTGTTTTGAATTTAAATAGTAATTAATAAAAAAAATGATAAGATTAGTGAAGAAATATGAGTCATTTGATAAATACAAAAGAATACATGTAATGCCAAGCATGTCCTTTCACTACAACAAAATTAAATTATAGAGACACATGTTTACGCTACTTTTGTATAAGTGTTCTATTTATATTCTATTTATATCCAAAATTAAGTTATAGCGATATATTTTTGAGACACATTACAAAAATGTGTCGCTATACACCCTAGCGACGACACATATAGCAACACTAACAATAAGTGTTGGTATTTTTGCCAACGATATTTTTTTTAGATTTTAGAAACAATTAAAAATATCGCTATACCATAATTTTATTGTAGTGTTTTTTCTTTTTTAGTTCTGTTTCATCATCTTAGCCCTTCTTTCTAATACTTTATATATATATATATATATTATCAAGTTATTTGTGCTTATAGGTTTTTAGTCTTTGAATGAAAGAATGTGTGGCTAAGATGATAGTGAGTCTTTTGAAAATTAGTCAAAAATATATATATATATATATATATATATATATATATATATATATATATATATATATATATATATATATATATATATATATATATATAGAGAGAGAGAGAGAGGAGAGAGAGAGAGAGAGAGAGAGAGAGGGGGGGGGGTAGAGCTTATAATATGTTTTTAAAAACACAGTCACATTCTTGTGAATTTTTTACTATTGGATTTGTATTGAAATTTGTATTTTTTATTTTTATCTTTCTCTCTCTTTAGTTGACTTTATAAAAATATAAATCCCAATACAGATCCAATGATAAAAAACTCACAAGCATGAATAGATTTGTACTTTTAAAAGTAAAGTATATAAGTTCTGCTATATATATATATATATATATATATATATATATATATATATATAGAGCGTAGGGCTACTATACTCTTATTAGTATAAACCCTTTTATACTCATAATTTTTTTACCCTTTGATGAAAAAATGTGCGGTTAGGATGATAGTGGTCCCCCTAGGGTTTACAAGGTTGTTGGGAAAATAGTATAATTTTAGGGACTAGTATAATCCTAACCGCACATTCTTCATCTAAGGGATGAAAATTTATGAGTACAAAAGAATTTTACTCATAAGAGTATAGTAGCCAGACCCTATATATATATATATATATATATATATATATATATATATATATATATATATATATATATATATATATATATATAATTGGGCTTCTATATTTGTAAAAGTATCAAATTATTTGTGTTTGTGAGTTTTTTATCCTCGGATGTAGGAATGTGCGGTTAGAATGATGGTGGGCCCCTTGTCTTTAGTGGATGGTTGGCAGAATAATATGATCTAAGAGGTAGAATTAATCAAAGGGTTAAATTTAACGGTAGAAAACTTACAAGCACCAATTGCTTGGTGCTTATACAAACACAGTAACCGAACTATATATATATATATATATATATATATTATTTGCATTGAGTTTTTCTCTATATTTGATTAGTCACTACCACCTACAACAATTGATTGGTACCCTTCTCCGTAATGTAAGATTTCGAATTCGAATTCTCCTATATAGAAAAGTATGTGGCCGCGTGCACTACTATGGGAATCTTAAAAAAATTACAAAAAACGATTGTTAAGATTAGACCAGTAATACTAGCTAACTTAAATCCTGAAGAATAAGTAAAACACGTAGTTTTCTATTAACTTTGACATCATTTTATCACTACACTTTTTAATCATACTCTCTCTCTCTCTCTCTCTCTCTCTCTCTCTCTCTCTCTCTCTCCCAAGTTCAAGTACCATAGGAAATCACTAGAAAGATTCATACATAGATAGCTCGAAGAAGAAAGGGGTCAAAAGCATGTTGTTAGTGGTGATGGATGGAGTGTTCCTCTTCCTTTTTCTCCATTGCCATCATGGGCTTTCACATACAATGACATTCCCCCACCTACCTCTTTTGACCGACAAGCCCCATTTTGGGATCATGACCCCTCATTGCATGTGCTCCCATGTCACCCTCACTCATAGTGGTGGACACATCTATCTCCATAGGCATAGGAGAGACAAAATATATGAAACAAAAAGTGGTATATATATATATGAGGTGTAGAGAGAGAGTTAAAACAAATTCACTTCGGTTGACTTTTATTCTAAATTTTTGCCATTACTTGTCGTTCTATTTGGAATGGGAGTGGAAGCAGATTTATAGTAAATTTTTGATAACAGATCAAGAGAAGAAAGGAATTTCTATCTCCGATTGGTTATTTATTTATAGATTCAAAATATGATTAATTGCATACGGCTCTCTGTAAACATGTCGAATAGCAGATATATTCCTACAAAATTTAACTTTTCATATTTATCCTTTCAAAAGTTCTAAGTTATTCATATATATTCCTCCGGTTTATTATCGTTAGTTCACTGTGTGAAATGACAGTTTTGTTCTTTCAAAAATATATATCTGGAAGGATAAAAAGATAAATTTATCTCACTAACTAACCAAGATTAAGTATTTAACCTATGGTTAACTAGATTTTTCTAACAGAGATAGACGGTAAGGATATATATGAATAACGTTGGACTTTTAAAGGGATAAATATGAAAAGTTGAACTTTGTAGGGATATATCGACTATTCGATATGTTTACAGGAAGCCGTATGCAATTAACCCTTAAAAATATGTCTAATATCCAGTTCCGTAATAATAAATTCAGAAGGATAATAAGTTGAGTAATACTGCGGTCCATAATAAACCTAACGACAAAAAACCCAACCTAACGTTCAGATAAATTAAATCCGATCGGAATATTTTTTAAGTGAATTAGTTACATAATTCTAATAACTCTAATTTTTGAAATTAATAGTTAGCGCTTTACTCGGAATAGATAGAGAGAGAGAGAGAAAGAAAAATAAAAATAAAAAGCAAAAGAAAAGGCATACATTACAACATGAAATGCTTAACCATGTGTGATAAAAGGCATATACCAAGGTGCACTTTGGGGACAAGCATGCATCATACCACTCCAATATTAAAAACAATTTAAAACTCTAAATTCATCCTTTAAGCCCTTTTGATTTATAAACTATAATATCCAGCCATACCTTCAAAAAGGGCAAAAAAAAAAACATACTCATGCATTATGTATACTCTGAATTGCAACTTTTTCATGGATCCCAATCAGATGAAGATTTTGATGTTATTAAGATGTTATATAAATCATTTTAGATGCATATAACTAACAACAGGACTACTTTTCAGAACTAATGATGTTTACAGAGACTGATGAAAATATGAAAATTTTAGGTACTTCAAATAAAGCCTTCATAACAAACCACACAAACTGAAATAGAGTTTGAAATTTGGAGGATTTTGAGTTCAGATTTTATGTTTTGGATGCCCCATTTGATCTTGCTAGAGCTTCTCCAGAAGTTCCTGAGTACAGTTTCTCAACCAGTGATAGGTTGTACATCAAAATTCCTCCAACAACAACAACAAATGTCTCAGATTCTACTTTCTTGGGAACAGATGATCATCACAATTTTCCACCACAGCAGAATTTCATGACTACAATACCTTTGGCAATATCAATTCTCTGTTACAAACACATGATCATGAGGATTTACACATGATGAAATTACCAAAAATATCATCATAAAGTAAAATTACATGAAAATCAGAACAAAAGCTCAAATAACTTGATTTAGAATCAGCTAATCATGTACAATTCTGAAGTGAAGTACAAAGAAGTTTCCTTTAGAGACAAATTTACATTGAACAGAGCACAACTAAGTGCTAAACACAAAAGTAAATGCAAATGATCAATCTTCAATTTTTTAGTCTGAAGAATCAAAATATTTTGAAATCATAACAAATATAGAAACTTTAAACCATAAGCCACCCAAAGGCAAAAGTTATCAAAAACAAAAAACAAAATTACAAAGATGAATGGGACTACCCACCAACATCAAACACTCACTAAGACTACTATTACTTGGGCAGAGGTGGCACATATAATTGAAGAGGCAAATAAGCATGAAATAGCATCAGATCGATATTATATCCTTAAATGGATCAAGCGCTAATACATGTTTTACCGTATCCAATATCCATAAAAAATTCCATGAGCTGTATAAACTCGATGACAAAAAGGCGCCTGAAATAACAATACTATTTATGCTTCTGAATAGACACCACTTTAACGATAAGCTAGGAAACATCAAGGGGCCGAACTAGGAAACACTTCTTAGAATTGAAAATAATAAGGAATAGTTTCGAATTGTGGTACCTAAAAGCACCCATTTTCATGCTATGGATTAGCACAAAAAATCAGCAAGCACTTTCAATCTACAAAAGCAGGTGCTTTTAGACACTGCAATGCCAAACTAGACCTTAGAAAACTGCAAATGCTGACAAACAAATCAACCAAGAAATCAAACTAATCAATCAAGAAGACCCAACGAAAGAAGCCCTGCGAGCATCAGTTGTTGCAAATCAAAGACATCTATTACTCATGTTTGACATATATTGCTCAAAATCATATTGAAAATCTCACAGAAAACCAACATCAAAACAGAAAATCATGTAACATGTTCAAAGCCATTTTTTTCACAACAAAGAATGCAAAACTAAACAAGCGTAAGATACAGAGCAGAAAAAGAAAACAAGTTCTTAAGCAAGAGAGTAAATTAAGCTCATATAAAGAAAATCAATGAAAAAAGATGGTAACAGAAGAAAGGATCCAGATTGATAAAAAAGACCATGGTTAGCTATGTTTTATAAAATCTCAACCGCTGAACCACAGTACCACACCCACTAAAATGATTTTTACTAATGCAACATCCTTGTTGGGATGTCACCGTTTTGGCCAGGTTTTCAAATTCTAGTATCTAAAGTAGTCAGATGCATGACAAACAAAATGTTTGGAGCTTCTGCTATATCGGAAAGCTTAAATGAGCTTTTGGAACTCAAAAGAAGCAACAGCAAGAAATATATTGTTGCAGAATCTTAATGAAAAGATGGTCGCTACTCTACAATTTGAACAGGACTTCTGCAGAAGATCCAGCATGCCCAAGACAGGGCCCACAGTAAAAGCTCCGGATCATCAGAGATAAAAATATAAAGAAAAAGCCTCATATTTTGAGTTCGATCGGACTAAGCATCAAGGTTACCAATATTCAGTTTAACATAAGTACCTGCACGAGACGAAGCATACTAAATTGCTATAAAAGGGTGCCTATCAGACTATAGCAATCAACAAAAGATTCTACTCTATTTTGTAGTCAAATCAAATATTTCCTATTAAAGCAACATATATCTCGGTTTCAATTTCGGCGAGTCTAAGCTTAATTGTACACTCCATAACAGGTAGAATGCCATATCAGAAGCTAGATCAGTAACTTGATTCTATACTCAGGTAGAATTCCATATCAGCACGTAGATCAGTAACTTAAAAATGAGCTTGCTGAAGCACTCATGAGCTTTTGGAGTAAATACAGTGACTGAAACTATCTAGCAATGCTCTATAACTATGCACTTTGGTCAAAAGATGGGAATACAACTATGCTGCAGCATAAAATGGCTCCCTCTTCTATATAAGAGAATCCCCATTCAACACAGAAATGCAACCAATATTCCTCATAATTTCACCGAGTCTCAAGTTCCTAAGAGCATATCTAGAATTCTACAATCCACATGAAAGCAAATTACTACTTACTAGATCAGCAAAAGCCTGGAAATTTGCCAATCAAGGTCCAAAATTAATTTGCAGTGTTTTATACAGCTTTACATGGAGAGAAGTTCTCAGAAAACAATATCCCTATTCAAACTAGAACAGTAATTGACCACACATATAAAGTTATACTTGATCCAGACAAATCTTGGAACTCTTGAAAGTTGCAGATTGTATGCTAGAATTTAAAAGTGGTAAAGAATACATGACAAGATACAGAAGCCTATGTGATTGACCACAAAATTCAAGTATATAACTTGGTTATTGTGTATTGGTTGCCACTAAAGAGTCAACAGGAAAGTGTAAATAAATTCATGAAACGAGGAAGAATATTAAAGAAAGAGACAGTAAATTTCCCATAGCAATTGATTAACGATTATGTTCCAACTTTTGACATTCCTCTGCAGAAACCCTTCTAACATATCCATCAAACAGTCAAACAGAATCTGATTCGCACAGGTAGTACTTCATGCAGAAATCATGCAGTTGATGCCCAAGAATCAAGAAGAAAAAGGAAAACATTTGACACTTCCTAAGTCCTAAGAGATTTCACAAAAGTCAATGGCAAGAAAAAAATTCTAATTATACAAGAGCATTTATTAACATATACCAAGTTTATAAGTAGCTAATGATCTACATCTTATAATTGACCAACTCATATTTACTTACTATGCATCACAGTAGGTAACTTTTACGAGTAGCTAACCTTATGTGGATGTGGTATGGCCATTAAAGTAGCACTCTCATATGTGGTAGCAAAAATAGATGCATGTGCCACTTAGAACCTAAGGGCTAGTTTAGTCCTGTTGTAGGGTGTAGTATTGTTCAATTAAGTGTTATTTGAGAAGTACCCCAGTAGCTTCTTTCAGTAGCAGATTAAGAAGAGGCGCCAAAATCTAGTAACTTTTCTATTTCTCACATGCACTACTAGTGGTTGCCGCAGCTGGAGGCGAAAGCAGAAGTGTGCGCAAACTAGGCAAACTATGTTGATGATAAAAATGATAATCCTAGAGATGAAATCTTTCAGCTAGTACAAATATAGCCATTATAAAAGAATTGCATGCATAACGTATTTGAGAAAACCATTGCAGGCAAACTTCACTCAATCCAGAAATGCAACCAATATTCCTCATAATTTCACCGAGTCTCAAGTTCCTAAGAGCATATCTAGAATTCTACAATCCATGCTGGAAGACAGTTTGTTGCCTTAGCAATTTTGTTTCCTGTAAAGAGCACAGAACTTGGGAGATAGAGAGTAATGAAGGTGAGTTACAAATCCACGGAATCCCAACTATGTAAGAAATAGAACTTGGAGAAATAACAGCATTACATGGGTTCAATTAACAACTACCAGTCTACGCTATACCCCTTAGTAAAGATTTACACAAAGGATAAAACTCAACGTGGGTGAAAAGAAAATAAAGAAGTTTTCCTATCTACAGAAAGTCATTAGCCATTTAAATTAGACAGCATTTGTTTCCATAGACTACTAACTTCTAAACAAAAAGATCCCAAAATAAAACAACAAGAACACAACATGTCCATACGTGGTCTATGCATGATGGATAAGAGAACTCATCCACATGTCCCTGCATATGCGAGTGCATGCAGTACTTTTTTAGAACACTGAGCTTTGATGAAAATGGCTTCTAGTTTTGGCAGGAACTTCAAAACAAAAACCAAAATATTTCCATATTGTAGGTGCTTTAAAAACTTGGCCCCAACATCAAACCACAAATTAAAAAGTTTTAGTTTTGGAAGGAACCAATCTAAAAGTCTTATTTTTAGAATTTGATCTATATTCGTCGAGACTAGCTTATAGAGCCGGCTCTTGTTCACGTAAGAGTTATTTTCATTGATAGCCAACAACACGATAGTCGTACAAGATATCACTTTTTTTTGTATATAAATACAGTGATAGAAAAGCATGGTCTTGCTTATAGAAATGAAACATTAGCTAAATTTGACAGAATGGAACAGAAGCTGAAGTTTCTTCAAAATTAATATATGAAAAGGTAGCAAAAATTCCACACATTTTGTACTCTCGACCACGTTTCTCACAAAATGAACACGCAGGGAAACTTCGATAGAAACAAAAAAACAAACACAACGTACATGCGACAAGAGCTACTACTATTTGAAAGAATCTTAAACATGCTACAGGTCAAACTTTGTCGTTACTGACTTGGTGAGTTGCAAATCAAAGCATGGGAGCGTGGTTCGTTGAGATTACGCCTTTGTCGTTACCGAATTGGTGCATTCAATGCATGAAAGCATGGTTTGTCGCGATTAGCTATCTCGGCTTTTCTAACGGCAGGACTGAAAGGATATATCACTGAAGTGAGCTTACACTTCAATGAAACCTCTACTACACATAGTAGAACTCTGTGAAAGGGCGATCACATTACAAACACGCAAGTAAGAACTCACAATTAGCCCGTAAACCATAAATAACGAAACAAGAGTAATCAAACCAATTAGTAATGCTTTACATACAGCATAAAAACTCAAAAGCAGCAACTAGTTCAAAGAAAGTAGGTGTTAGACTTTCTATCTGTTAAGCAAAAGCCATCTAAATTAGATAGCACTCAATTTTCCCTCAAACTGCAGCATGTTAAGAGAAAGATACCGACATGTCCATATAACCCCAAATGTCTGAACCTTAGAAAAAGCATGTAAATATGGCTGAGAAAAAAGGAACAAAAGAAAAGGCAAAAAGCTGGGATGCTACCATCTATCCAAAGACCCCCCACCCCCCTCCCCTGCATAAGGTCATATAGAGTATGTACAAAGTAAAATCAGACCCAAATGCAGAGAGATTAACATTCAAACAACATCTAACATAATTTACCCATTTTTTTACCTGATAGTCACAAACTTGTTGGTCCCATGCTTGGCCCAGAAGGTTTTCAGGTCAATTGGATTAGAAAGATTATACCCTTCGCCGGCGAGCTTTTCGAGCACTTTCTTGAAGGCCCCTTGGCTCATTTTCCGCCCGGCGATCCTCGCCCCCTTTCGCTTGGCGCTCATCGGCAGAGGATACGTAGAAATGCTAGTGGTGCAACACGCCGACTGCCATCCCCCAGCTCCCCACCGGTAGCATTGCTGTGCGGCCCCGGTGCACGAGCAGACGGGGGTCGGGATCCGCGAGATGTCCAAATCGATGCCGTTGATTACCATATCAGTGCTCTTCCTCTTCCCGCGCAACGAAGAGGTCGAGCCGTTCGGGCTCTCCGCTTTCTTAGGCTTCTTGGGCTTGGGGGGCTTGTGCGAGGGCCGGGCTCCGGCAAGGCGCTTCTTCGAAGGGGGCAATTCGTCGAGCATTGGCGGGGCCAGTGCCGGGGCCACGCGCTCCTCATCCTTGGGCGTCTCAAGCGGCGGCTCGGGCAACTGCGGCGGCGGAGGGGGCTGCATCATATGAAGGGTGTGCATTATATTCGGGAGCACTGCGGCGGCGGCGCTGCCATAATTGGGGTGGTGGTGGTGGTGATGGTGTTGGTGTTGGTGGTGGTGGTGTTGGTGTTGTTGTTGATGTTGGTGGTGTTGGTGTTGGTGTTGGTGGTGGGCACCCCACCCGGCGCTGTCGCGCATGTAGTCCATCATCTGCACCGGCGGATCCGGCACGACGCAGTCGCGATGGAGAAATCCACCGCCGCCGCCGCCGCCGCCGCCGCCGCCGCCGCCGCCGCCGCCGCCGCCGCCGTTCGATAAGAGAGGAGTCGGCAGCGGCGGCTTCTTAGCGTCGCGCTCCGCCGCCACCGACGACATAAGCTGAAGACCCAAATTCCCCTTCATCGGAGGATCATAGTAGCCCCAGTTCCGAATTCCCAAGCCCCCATCATCGTCCATTTCGAATCGCAAAGCAAAAAAAAAAAAATCTCCGATCGAAAAAACCCTCCTCTTCGATTTCGCTCAACCCATGGATCTACCACATTGCCTTCTCCGCGCAATCCCTAACAAATCCATTTTGCGAATCCGATCAAAAATCGAAGAAAACCGAGAAAATCGATCAAAAAGCGCGGAAAATCCCACAAAGGAGCCATATTTGACGAAACCCTAGTTCCAAAAACCGATCTAAAGAACCTAAAATATGGCAACAAAATCGAAATCTACGCCCGGTGTAAGGAATCAAGGGGTCCTTATTGCAAGAAAAAGAGGGAAAGATCGAAGCTTTTTAGGGTTTCAAAGGTGAGATCTTTGGCTTAGTAAGGATGAGCATAGGAGAGAGAGAGAGAGAGAGAGAGAGAGAGAGAGAGAGAGAGGAAAACATTAGAGGCGATAGTGATATGGGGCATTTTTTTGGGGGTTTAAAATTTCTTTAAAATGGTTAAAAGTATGGAGGTGAAGAGAGAGGAGAGAGAGAGAGAGAGAGAGAGAGAGAGAGAGAGAGAGAGAGGAGAGAGAGAACTTACCTTGGAGATGGCTCTCTTTTAGGGTTCTTGATGGAGAGAGGAGAGAGGAGAGAGAGAGAGAAGGAGAAAGATAGATTCTTGGCTATATATAAATATAAATATAAATATATAAAAGTGGTAATAAATGAATATTTTGGTAGCTTCTTCTATATGCTTTTATTTTAAGGAGCCAATTTTTGTATTTAGTGCAATTGTTGATAAGGTTAATTGAATATGTACTACTACTATATTTATAAATCTTTAGTTATCTTACATATTCCTCTCAAAGTGCATATTTATAGATGGGTATATAGATATCCTATATTTTTAAAGTATTTTAAAAACATTTTAATTTTTATAATTTTTAGCTAAAAAGATTAACGATTAGAATGATATTAAATTTTTAGATTTAGTAAATAGTTGATATAATAGTATTATTCAAAAAATAAAATTAGTCAGAAATATAAATATTTTTAAAAACATAGTAACCGAACTCTTTATGGATATATATATTTCATTAGTTGATCGATACAAAATAATTATTATATTTAAATTATATTTAAAATTATTTATTGTATCTAATATTTTGATTCTAACTTTTGTATTGTTTTATATGAACTATAAAATATATATTCTAAAAAAATATTAAAAAGTAATTTTTTTAAGAGTCAAAATTTAACAGTCAAATATCTATTGTCAACTGGTATGAATATATTTGTATATTTTAAAATTTTAAAAAGATATATTTCTAATTAAAGTGTTATAGAAATAAATTTATAATTTTAAAATTTTATAGAAATACCAATGATATTATTTTTTTTGTTAATAATAAATGATAGAAATATAAAAATAAAAGAATAATACTATCGATACACTCTAAAAGAAATTTAAATTTTACATCTTTTATCCAAGAGTCTATATTGAATTTCTGTTTTATTATTATTATTATTATTATTTTATATTAATTTTTTTTTAAAAAATAAATTTTATGATGCAATATACCACTAGTATTTTTCAAAAAAAAGCAAAAAACTCTTAATAGGAAAGAAAAAAAAGAAGAAGTCATATACAACTATAAATTAGTTGTAAATGTTATATGTTCGCTTGTCTTATTTAAAATAATAACTACTAAAAATTTAAATAACTTTTGTCACGATAACAAAATTAGGTTATAGTGATACATATTTGTGACATTTTTTTACAAATGTCTTATTTATAGTCCATCTATATCCAAAATCAGATCGGACATATTTTTGAGACATATTATAATAATGTGTCGCTATACATCCTAGCGACACTAATGACAAATGTCGGTATTTTTTTCAGCAGTATTTTTTTTTAATTTTTAACAACACTTAAAAATATCACTATATCATAATTTTATTATAGTGTGTGAACATTTAAATTTATAAAGATTTACCCTTCCCTACCACAGGTGTAAGAATAGTATTAAAAAAAGAAAAAAAAGAAAAAAAAGAAAAAAGTAAGACCCTTGTTTTTTCCAAACCACCATATCCCTATGCTTATCCATTTCTTTCAACACGGGGCATGCTTATCCTTTTTCATTAATTTGCTTGTTTTCCTAGTTCTCTTTTTAATTACTTTTTGTTGTTTTTTTTTTTTAAAAAAAAAAAAAATTGGTTCTATTGTAGGCTCTATGTACATGTTCATACCTTTCTAAGGATGAAGGTACTTATCCCCCACATGGGTTTGGTTCAAGTGTACCTGTTGGTTTTGTGGATCTCTATTTCTCACATACCACTTGTTTGGGGAGAGGGAACAAAGTGTGAAATGGTGATTGTTTCAATTAAACTCATTTGTACATGTTAGGTTTAACTTTTTCAATTTTTTTTTTTTTTTTTTTTTTTTTTTTTTTTTTTTTTTTTTTATGGTATATAAAAATATGGCATTAGAGACTCATAATGAAAATAAATTAGGAATAATCTTTACCACTACACTTACAAATACTAACATTTATAGTGACAATTGACCAGATGACTCGATATTTTTAGTTTTGTTGTATTTAGGTTATTCCATTTATTTTGATAGAGACTTTCTTAATTTTTTCTTTTATGATATTTTAATAATAACTCGTTGGGTCCAAACCACAACAAAAAATGTTTAAGCCCAGTTATTATTATTAGTGTCCATATCTCTTATATGCTCAATTACAATTCCATTCACATCCGATATGGAACTATTGTGGGCGTCACAGTTTCTTTAAGTTAGACTTGGAGAACGATTTATTTTTTTCTAATGTATATTTATTGGCATGTCGTATTAGACCTTATTGGTCCAGAAAAAATAAATAGTCCGACTGGAGAAGGCCTTTTGGGGTTTCTCGGCAATTGACCTATTTATGTGCGAGCCTTGTCTGACTCGAAAGGCATGTAGAAAGTCTTTTGGTAAGACTATTCGTAAATCTTATCCTTCAGAGCTTATCCACTCGGACATTTGTAGATCAATAAATGTGAGGAACTGGCATAGTGCGTGTTATTTTTTCACATTCATTGATGGCTATTCCCGCTATAGCTATTTGTATTTGCTTTCTCGCCACTTTAAAACTTTAGATTGCTTCAAATGATTTGTTGTGAAGGCTGAGAATCAAACATAAAGAAGTGTAAAGACGCTTCGCACAGATCGATGTCGTGAATACTTATCTGATCAGTTCAAGACTTATTGTAAACAAAAGAGCATTAGTAAACAGCTCACTATTCCTGATACTTCGCAATAAAATAGTATTGTAGAGCGAATGAACCGTACTCTACTGGACATGATTTTGTCGATGATGGCATAGACTCATCTTTCCATAAGTTTTTGAAGAGATGCTCTTTTGACTGCATTCTACATTCTTAATCGAGTCCCTAGTAAATAGATACCTTCTACTCCATATGAGTTATGGAGTGGTAGGAAGCCAAGTTTACACTACTTATGCCCTTGGGGTTCAATTGAATGTGTTCACAACCTCTCACATAGATTCGAAAAACTCGGCCCAAGAGCAAGCAGGTATGTATATGTTCATTAGGTACTCTGAAAACTCGAAGGGTTATGTGATATATGGTGAGCACCCGAATGGTGGAATGACATAATGAGCCTGCTTCGTATAAAGAAGAACTACAAACGCCAGCTTGCAATGAGTGAATAGCTGCTATGAGAGATGAGATGGACACTATGAGTAAGAATCAAGTATGCGAGTTGGTTGACCTTCCACATCTGGGCTTAAAGTGGGGAAGAATGTGACACCCTTGGAATTTGAATTAGTCATATATATAAATGATACAATAGGATTAAATCTTTTAACCCGGCTATAGCATTTTGGGTGGTAGTAAGGCCCAAGAGGTTAAGAGGGTTGAGTGTGCTAGAGCTAGAGTAGTTGTAGGATGGGTGAGCCCCTGGGAAGTTGGAGCGTCACAATACTATTGGCTGGAAATGACATAAAGCTGATCAATACCACTAAGAAATGGTTCTCTCTCAACTTTGAGATAAAATACATAGAAAAGACAAGCTATATGCTTTGTATTAAGGTCATCAAAAATCGCCCTGGGAGACTCCTTGATTTGTCTCAAGAATTTTATATTAAAAAATTCTGGAGCGATTTTGGATGCATCATAGTAAACCCGTCGACACTTCAGTAGAGAAGAATCACACTCCGAGTCTTAATCAGTGCCCTAAAACGGATAAAGAAAAAGAGCAAATGAGTAGGATCCCTTATGCAAGTGCAATTGGCAGCTTGATGTATGCTATGATGTGTACTCGGCCTACTTCATTGTTGGCTTGGTAAGTCATTACTAGAGCAACTTAGGGCCTGCTCATTGGCAAACGGTTAAGAGGATCCTTTGATACTTAAAGAGAAACGATGATCTCGTTCTCTACTTCCAAACCAAAAACTTGAGATTGAAAGGCTATAGCGATATTGATTGGGGCGATGATAGAAATGGGCATAGGTCCACATTAGGCTATATGTTTATACTTCGAGGTGGGGCAAATTTGTGGTGCAGTAAGAAGCAGAGCTCCATTGCCTTTTCTATTATAGAAGTGGAGTATGTTGCTTGTTCAGTAGTAGTTTATATACTGAATACTGGAATGAAAACAAGTAGAAAGGCTCAACCATAGGATCAAAACTACATCAAACACAGGAGTCCGACCTACTACGGTACCCCATCGGGCCGAAATGATAAAGCCCGGACCGAAGATAAACCCACCTCAGGGTAAACGATCACGGTATCCACTAGATGACTCACGGGCTGGCGGCTGACTGCTAGGACCTGAATCATATACATAGGTCAGAAAATAGACTCACTCATACCCAACCCACTAACTCACTATGTGCAGAAAGCTTAAACAAGGAACTTCGCTGAAGTCCCGGGATTTGCCGGAATTTTCGAAAATCCGCCGATCGATCAACTATGATCCGATCCGTGGCTACAGGTCTCTGAATTTAACGAAATTTGACGTGCTACTCCGGAATGCTTCACTGAAGACGTTCGGGCACTCAAACTCCACTAGGTGCGACTCTATACTCAAACGGTGCCATAAATACCAAAACACATCCGAATAAGCCAATTTCGGCTCCGGAAGTTGCCAACGCTAAACTAAAATCACTGGACCAGCCAGGACAGTGTCAGGAATAGCCAAGGACATCTGGCAACTATGATTAATCACCGCAATTTCTCGTATTGCGTGATTAATGCCGAATCACCGATAAACCGATGATTTTACCGATTTATTGTTCGATAACCAATTTTCGCTCAACGAAAAGCATCGGATCTCGAACGAAAAGTTCATAGATCATGTGCACGCTGCCCAAAGCAGCCCGTGTGGTCACAATTACAAATAGGCCCCTAGGGCTTACTAAATTTTGCATAAAAATTCTAAAAAATCACAGTTTTGGCTCGATGCACTTCTACGAAGGCTTTCAGATAAATCCGAAGGTTCCAACAGATAGGTCTCGACATGCTAGACACCGTGCTCGCTGTTTGGGAGCAGCGCGGAGCCCGAGAATAATTTCGGGTCAATAAGTCCATTAACATAAAGGCTCAAATTGGTGTTGTGACCTAACCACCCAACCAAATGCAAAAGTAAAGTGAGCATCATGCTCAAGTGGTCGAGGGGATTCAGAGGCTCACCTTCGGGCAACCTTAAGGCTGCCGGAACAATGTATACAACAAGGTTGGCCAATAACATAATGCAATGGCTCGGTTTGCTAGAACCATCCAACCAAGCATTCAGCTTGGAATCAGGTGTGAGCATCATGTTCAGTAGACTAGCAGGAG
The DNA here is from genome assembly GCA_029204045.2 of Tillandsia leiboldiana. NCBI lineage: Eukaryota > Viridiplantae > Streptophyta > Magnoliopsida > Poales > Bromeliaceae > Tillandsia > Tillandsia leiboldiana. The sequence goes on along the minus strand of CM055063.1, from coordinate 54,100,930 downwards.
TCGAGGGCTCACCCTGCTGTCGCCGAAGAGCCACCGGAACAGTGGCCGAAGCCACCGGAATGGTGGCCGAAGCCACCTCGGCCATGCATGCAAAGCTAGAGCTCGGGTATGGACAATGTCAACAAGACTCGAGTTCAGATGGGAACCAAGGCAAGCAGCGACTAGAGGGTGCTCAGTGAAGTGCTCTGAGTGCCTCAGGGTTGGGTGCTGGCGGCCGGTGGCGGCGCATGGCCGGCCCAACTCCATGCGGCCAACAATGGAGTTCTTATAACTTCAAGAAAGAGGGAGACAGGTCCATGCAATGGTCCAGGTTGTTTACCCTCGATGCGGGGAAGCTTCTTGGTGCAGTGGCCGATGGCGAGGAGCGACGACGACGAAGCAAGCGCGGCCATGCAACAATGAAAGAAACTAGGGCTTGTGGCTGCGGCTTCTACACTGAACCATCCCCCATGAAACTTCATGGGGGAGCTACAGAGGCCCAACAGAAGATGCTCGACATCTTAGATCCCGGCCAAAGTCGTCGGGTAGAGCGCGCGCAAGAGGCGACGCCATTTTAGGGTTCCGGCGAGCCCACGAGCAAACCGCAGTTTTGCGGCAACTCAGGTGACAGGGATGCATGGGAAACGTCCTCAAAATATGAGGAACAAACTGCAGATAGCTCATGACAAGGAAACTAAGGAGAAAGAAAGAAAAACTCACCTTGGTGCAAAGAAGGAAATAATGGCTGAGGGTCCCTCCCCGACGGCGTGCGGCCAAGGCAGGCGGTTAGGCTCCTTGGGGAAGATCTGCAGAGGGTCAGGGAGATCCCAGAAGGCTCCAAACCAAAATTGATGGAGTTTGGTTGTTTCCTCTCAAAACCCGAGATCAAAGGAGATCTCTTGCAACCTTGCTTTTCCGGCTATGGGGGACGGCGGCCGGCGGCGCTGGGGCTCGGGGAAGGTAGCAAAGGAGAAGAGGAGTCGTGGGGCTGGGCTACGTACAGTTACAACAACTGGCGGCTAGGGTTGCAAAGAGAAACCCTAGGTTGCTTTAAGTGTATTTTGCAACAAAATGCAAAATAGTCCACCTATACTTGGTATTTTAGTTTGGGTCCCTGGCTGTAGTAACATTATGCATAGAAGACCCTCTCCACCAAGTTTCACCCAAAATGGTCCATAAAATATTGAACTTTTCCACAACATACACCAACATTTGCTGTATTTCACGCTTTTTGAGGCACTATGGTTGTCGAATCGAGAAACGGATGACACCACGACGTCCGGCTCGACGAAACCTATCGACTAACAATTTTGGTTTGCTAAGTTTGAGCTTCAATAAAACTAAAATCCATCTTATACAATTAAATCTACCGTTTGGCACGCTTTACGATAACCTAGACTCGTTGAACATAAATTTCGACTGCGCCATTGCGCTTAGAATGTCAAAACTATTCAAATCGACTACCTGGATCGTCAGATTCGAACTCCGATAGGTCCTGTTGGCCGACTTCGATCGAAAAATCAAAATTTTCAACGTGTTACTATTCACTTAAGTCAGCACTATTTACCTTTATACACGCACATATAGAACTTAACATACTTTGGTCTATATACCACTTAAGGTTTTCTTCGAATTTTGAATTTAAATTCAAATTCGAATTTTTCGAGTACTACAAATATAAAGATTTAAGGTGAGAATGTGGCTTGTTGCTTATTATCTATCATTGAAGAAGAAAAAGAAGAAGATTAAAAAGAAAAAAAAAAACTACAAAAAAAGGCGAGAAAAATAAATAATAAAGAATAAATTTTATATATTTCTAGATAAATTAAAATAGATAACTAAATATACCATATTATTATTCCTTGATGATGTTTGAAGCTTTGTATGATGTTGACAAGCAATCTCTTGAATATTCTAATAGGAACTGTCTATATATATAGATTGATAAGAACTTATTAGATGCATATTTTATGTGTCTACTATTTAGATTAGCTATAGCAAATTATAAATCCTCCTCCACTCACTTATTTTGCATTTATTGCTTGAACAACTCCCTATCACACAACAAGTTTTTTTATTGTTTATCAAAGTATGTACAAGAAAATGACAGCAAACATTAAATATATTCTTGACAAATGTAAGTCTTAATTGCAAATGGGAACATAGTTCATAGTACGAAACCAACTACTACTTAAGGTTTATTTATTCACACATAAGTGCCTTTCAGGTTAAAATAAATAACTATTTCTTTTTCATTTGAATTAAAAGTTAGATTAAAATTATTCTTCAATTATTAATTCCTAGACAGGAAGTCAATGGTCAGAACTATAGTTATTCTACTTTTAAATTTATCTTACTAAAATTTGTTACACTAGCCTATAAAATAATAAAATAAAAATTACAACAGTTAATTTTTTTTATTTTTTATCTTTTTCTCTTCGGCAATTTACTTGGCACTATTTAATGTGAAGTTAACAAAGACCAATTGCTAGAAATATTAAGGTAAAGAGAATCATGTTAGCCGAACAAAAACTGTTTAATGATTTATATTTTGGCTATAAGGTGATTTTTGTTAGTGTAGATTGTAATAATAATTTAAGTAAAAAAATAATTTGAAAAATTAAATTAGTGAAAAGATGTATCTTTTCATTTGGTTGAGTTTTAGTGAATTAGTTATTCTTATAAAAAGATGTGTTTTTTTATTTGGTTGTATCTTTTTGATGAATTAATTATTTATATGAAAAGATGTGTCTTTTTATTTGATACAAAAAAATGTGTCTCAAGAGATATACTTTTTTACAAAGAGATAAATATATCTTAATTTATGAAAGAATGTGTCTCAAGAGATATAATATTATAATATTAACAGTTGTACCATTTCATCGTAACTATTAATTTTTTATAAATATGAAATGTTTGAAGGCTTCAAGTGTAATATAACCATTCATTTCTTCTTTCTAATTTTTTATATTAATTCTTAAGAGGGAAGTTCTTGAAGAAAAGTTTTCAAAAGTGTTGTTTTCGGTCTTTTGGCGGTCTTTGTTGTATTCTGGAGATGATTTGTTATTAATCTGGCAGCATACATTCGAGTATGGGCAAATATCATCTTAAAAAAAAGTGTTCGTACGCGTCTCAAGTCCATAATTACTTGATGTTCATTCATATTCCCTGGCAATTTTTGTTATTTTTCTTCTTCAACTTTCTCTTTTGGTATAACAATTTTAAATTATGGTTTGTTTGAAATATAGATATCATTCAATTTGAGATATTTTTTACCACTAGCTTTTAGAAAAAAATGTTACCAATAATTTTCTATTTGAATGCATGTAGACAAGTAAAAGAAAAAAAAAATGTATAGAGATCCCCTTCCTCAACTTCTTGTAATTATGTAATTTTTATCTTATAAAAAGGAGATTTTATTATCATTTTGATCGAATTAAATTTCAATCATATAGAAAAACTTATAAAATATTCACTAGTCCCAAGATACGTTTTAAAATCAAGACAAATGAGTTTGACTGGTTGGACGTGAAGACAAATGAGCTTGATTTGACTAGTATGATCAATGGGATCAATAATATTTTTGAATTATTGCTAGTTCATGATTTTGAAACGCCATTGTTGAGCTAATGGTTTGGAACTCTCACATGAAGCTCCATATAATTTTATAAAGCAATACGTTATCAGAGGTGGTTCTAAATTCTATCAATAAAGCAATACGCTATCAGAGGTGGTTTTAAATTCTTTCAATAAAGCAATGTACTTTCAAAGGTGATTCTAAATTCTTTCAATTTTGTCGGGTGCATATAACGCATCATGAAGAAGTAAAGTACGGTCGTCATGCAACTAGAGTCGGCCTCCCAAACTCGAGTCGGTTTGATAATTCAACTCTAGAGACTTCCTCGTTCGTGCCATTCCTAAGGGTGACAAATTGAAAAAACACACGCAACTAGAGTCGGTACGATCTAACTCTGAGGACTTCTTCTTTCCTCCTTCGTGCCATTCGCAAGGGTGACAACTTAAAAAAATGTACGCAACGTTAAGTCGGTACGATCCAACTCCGAGAACTTCCTTCGTGCCATTCTCAAGGGTGACAAATTGAAGAAACACACGCAACTTGAGTCGGTACGATCCAACTCCGAGGACTTCCTCCTGTAGCCATGTGGTGTGTCCACATTGGCTGGTTCTAATTTGGCTCAATCCATATCTGATATGGATTATAATTTATCCTTTTGTGTTAAGAATAAGATCGGATTTATCCTTATATGTTAAGAATAAAATTATGGGTTAAAGATAAGGATATGTTTCTTATCAATTAAGAAATATATCTTAATCCATATCCTAACCGATATTCTCTTATCTCTACGTGAGAAAGAGAATATTCTAAGGAGTCCTAATAATCTATAAATAGAACCCCTTTCCCTATACGGTATACAGAACATACGCTTTCCCTATACGGTATACAGAACATACGCTTTCCCTATACGGTATACAGAACATACGCTTTCCCTATATGGTATACAGAGCAGAAAGAGAATATTCTCCCTATATGGTATACGGAGCAGAAAGAGAATATTCTAAGGAGTCCTAATAACCTATAAATAGAATCCCTTTCCCTATACGGTATACAGAACATACGCTTTCCCTATATGGTATACAGAGCATACAATACTCTCTTTAAGTTTTCTCTGGATTTCCACCTTCGTTCCCACTCTCTTTAAGTTTTCTCTGGGTTTCCACATTCGTTCCCGTGGTTTGATACTCTCTTTAAGTTTTCTCTGGGTTTCCATCTTCGTTCCCGTGGTTTTGGAGTGTGGACATAGAAGAGGACTCTGGTAGCCCTCTTCGCATCCGATCCGATCTGCGCATCCGATCTACAACCAGGAGATTCGTGGAGAGTCAAGAATTATCAAGACAAGAACGATCCAAGAAGGCTAGTAAAACAAGTTACCCGATCCGGCTTTTGGTTCCTGGATACGTTGGCTATCCAGTTTGTAAGTTTCCGCTGCCCTCTAATTGCAACAATTGGTATCGGAGCGTGTTTGCTTGTTTTCGCCTGAGATCATGCCTGCGCTTGCTTGATTTGAAAATATTTCGTTGATCATATTTTTTTTCGTAGATTAGTTCTAAAAAATTTTATATTCGTTTTTCTATATGAAATCGAATTAAAATAAATAAACAAATATGAAAGAAAAACTAAATTAGTTTTACTTTATATTTTTTATGTTGATCACGAAATATTTTTTATTTACATCTGTTGTAGATATTTTTTTTTATATACTGTAAATATTTTTTTTTACATTCGTTGTATATATATTTTTATGCTGTGTGCATTATTTAAAAAAAAAAAAAAGGTCGAGATACCGGCCCCGCGCTTCAGGCGCAGGGGCCCAGCCAGCATGGCCCACGGGCGGGTTCGGGGCCCAGCCCGCAGCGCCCTTGCAGGCGCAGGCTAGGCCAGGCCCGGCCCGAAATGGGTCTGCGGGCGCAGGCAGTCGTGGGCCCCAGCGCTTCGGGCGTAGGGCCCGACCCAGCCCGCGGCGCCCCTGCTGGCGCAGGCCAGGCCCGGCCCGAAGCGGGCCCCCGCGCGCACTAGAGTGGGCGCAGGGCGTGGCCCGGCCCAGCCTGCTGCGGTCGCTGGGCTCGGCCCGGCCCGGCCTGCGCGATCGTAGACAGCCCATTTTTTATTATTATTATTATTTATTTATTTTATTTTTCCTGTGTGAAAATAATAATAATAATAATAATAATAATAATAAATATATAATAATTTTTTTATTCTCCTATGTGGTGCGAAATTTTTTATTTACCTTTGGAATTTAAATAAAAAAAAATATATAAAAAAATGCATGCATTGTATACCTCATATCTTGTGTGGATTTAAACTTTAATGCTTTTGTGGCTTGTTATGAATCGTTATATGCACTTTTGGTGCATATAAGTATTTGTGTTCTTTCGGTGTTTTTTCACAAAATTTAATTTTAGAAAAGAGGGTTCGGCATGTGCAACATTCCTTTAGAATGTTTTTCTTTGATGTACATATTTGTAGTGATGTAGTAGGTTTTAATTCTGCAAAAAGTGATGTAATAATTAAGGTCATATAAGAAGAAAGTGTTTTGCACACCATCGACGTTTTTCAAATTAAATTTTGGCGCAAGCACTTATTTTTTTTATTATTATCTTTGTAATGTGAATTCTCTAATATCTTAAGATAAGTTCTTAAAAATATTTTTTAAAGATGTGTTTTTTTAAAATGGATGAGTTCCGATTTTATTTTGAATAAGTTTCAAAATTAAATAAAAAAAAAATTAATAAGATTGAAATTTCTTAAACCGACACTGGGTGATGATTATGAGCCTAGCGAAATTTTCGATCCCGTTGTGAGGGAGATATTTTTTCAATCTTGTTAATTTTTTGAAATATGTGCCTAATGTCCAAACCTGTTTTTGAATGTAGTGAAATGGCTTCCAAAAATGTTATAGCTGACCTCATGAGGGGTGATAAGTTAAACGGAAAGAATTATGACATATGGCACAGAAAAATGTAATACCTGCTTAATGAACAAGGAGTTCTTGAAACTCTCTCTGTGCCTCTAGATAACTCTAGAGCAGAACACCAGTATGAGCAGGATGCCTATGACAAATGGTTCAAGGAGGATCGTACTGCTCGGTATACTATGTTGTGTGCCATGCAGGATGACCTCATTGGATAGTTTGAGACATATGAGACTGCCAAAGACATGTGGGAAAATTTGAAGATTACTTTTGGGCAAACATCAGTTACGAGGCTGCGTGCCCTAAATCTAAAGTTTCAGCAGTACATTAAGGACCCAAAGCACTCAATGGTTGAGCACCTTCGTGTGATGAGCACCATGATTCGGGACCTTAAGGCTGCTGGAAATGAGTTCAATGATGAGCAACAGGTTCTCGCGGTGATTCGTTCACTGCCGGACCCTGAATGCTCCTAGGTGAAGCTCCTGATGACGCACAGTGAGGGCATTAAAACGTTTAATGATATATCACGTCATCTCGAGCCTGTGGCAGAACGCTCTTGTTGCGCGCTCTGAGAAGCGCGGTGGGATTGCAACTAAGCGCAAAAAGCGTTACAACAATAGAGTGCAGAAAAGTAAAAATCAAATTCCTCATGGTGGAGTTGGAAAGCGCGGCAGAGGCAAGCGCGCTGGCAGCAGAGAAGTTTGCTCTTATGCTTTAGTAGCTAATTCTCTTCCCGATTGGATCGTGGATACAGGAGCAAACAAGCACGTAGTGCGTGATCGAGCGGGATTTTGTATACTTAAACACGTTACTGACGCTTCATACGGGTGGGTTTCCTGTGTATGTAGGAGATTTGTTGGCATGCCCAAATACTGGTATTCGGGGCGTGACAATATCAAATTTCAACATTTTTAAATTTTAAATTTTAACTTTAAATTTTAAACTTCAAGCTTTAATTTTCAAATTTTAGATTTTACATTTCAAATTTCAGATTTCAAATTTCTAATTTCAACTTTCAAATTTCCGATTTTCAATTTCAAATTTGAAATAAAAAATAATTTTTTAAAATTTTTAATTTTTAATTTTGATTTTCAATTCTCAAATTTCAAGTTTCAAAATTTAAATTTGAAATTTTAATTAAAAAATTCAAATTTCTAATTTATAAATTAAAAATTTAAAATTTAAATTTCAAATTTTACTTTTCCAAATTTAACTATAAGTTTCAAATTTTAAATTTCTAATTGTAAATTGTAAATTTGAAGTTTAAAATTTCATATTTTAGAATTTATATTTTAAGTTTAAAATTTTAAATTTTAAATTTTAAGTTTAAAATTTAAAATTTAAATTTAAAACTTAAAAGTTAAAATTTCAAATTTCAAATTTCAAATTTTAGACTTCAAATTTCAAACTTTAATTTTCAAATTTTAAATTTCAAACTTTAATTTTCAAACTTTAAATTTCAAATTTTAAATTTCAAATTTTAAATTTTAAATTTTGAATTTGAAAGTTTGATTTTGAAATTTGAATTTCAAAAATTTGAATTTCAAAATTTAAATTTTAAATTTCAACTTTTAAATTTAAAATTTAAAATTCTAAAATCCAAAATTTTAATTTTTAATTTTTATTTTTTAATTTTTAAATTTTGAATCTCAAATTTTAAAATTTAAATTTTAAGTTTCAAAATTTTAAAATATCAAAATTAAATACTAAAATTTTAATTTTAATATTTAATTTTTTTAAAAAAATAAAATTTTTAATTTTTTAAAATTTAAAATTTTATAATTCTAAAATTTTAATTGTTTGAGATCGTGTGTGTACGATGTGTATTCAAATTATTTAAAAATAAAATTGTGAAATTTTTTTAGTTAGAAAATTTTGTACTTCATTTAGACTACTATATATTGGAATAGGGTCTAAATTAAATACATTACAATTTGACACATTGTGAAGATATTTTAGGTTAGATACATTGATTTGGACAAGCATAATTGACAACAAACAGAATATGATGATTGGTTACTCTTAATTTCCTTATTCCCTTGATGTAGAGAAGGTCCACTTTAATTTGTCACCCGTACACCATACATCAATTGTCTCTTTCAGAACTTATATTCTATGTTTAATTAGTTGTTATTATGTACTAAATTTGTTTTAATTGTCCATGTATGTTGCTAGAGATTATGTGTAACTAAACTATTTCAGAAAGAAATTAATTGAAATTTGATAGAATCTTTAAAAGCAGTAATTTGAACTAAATTTTTTATTGTATTGGTACTTAGTTGCACACATGATAGTGCTTTAGTCTTAGAAGCTATTAAAAGTTTGTGAGTAATAACTCTAATACAGTATGTGAAGTCCAATTAGACTTCTATAGTATCTGCATAATTAGGGCAACATGAACAATGTACACACATAATTTTTTTTTTTTTTATAAGAAAAGGATAATAAATTATTTATTTTACTTTTTTAAAAAATAAACTCAATTAAATATAAAAAAATTAGACTACGAACTTACTTGGGCCCCTTAAATACTAACTATCAAATATTTAGCCAATTACGCTAGATATGTACGGTCAGTATAAGCCCACTGTGTTAATACCGTTGTACTAGTTTTATATTAGTAAAAAAACTATTAGTCTGTAACACCTTCAGAATTTGTATTAGTCATATATATAAGGTAAATATGACTAAATTTTTTAATCCGGCTATAATATTTTGAGTGGTAGTTAGACCCAAGAAATTTCACGTGTGCTAAAACTAGAATAATTTTAGGATGGTGACCCCAAGGAAATTTGGGGCGTTACAGTTGGTATCAGAGCCAATCACTAGTGTCACTCCCCGGGGTCGAAACTGCGACCCGGGCCCGCCAACAGATTCGCCGCCCATACGGTGAGCCCCATATAGACGAAGCGTCTAACCTGCAAAAAAGAAGGGTACTAAATCTATACAGATATCAGAGCTGAAAAGTAACTATTGAAATAAGATAATACAACTGTCAAATAGTACAAGTCTGAACCTCACTACATAAGTCTCTCAAAAATAAAACTCTCAAAATGAACTAACTACTAAAATCCAGCAGACTGTACTACAAGCTCCAAAAATGGGTACAGCTATACTCCAAGGACGGGTAAGGAACTAGCTCGGGACTCCCTCACCTCGATCAGCAACAGAAGAAACAGCAACTCTCCCAGGAAACTCTGCAAAACAAAGGAGATGAAAGAGGAAAAAGAAGGGGGAAAACCCCCAGCGGGTGTGAGAACTACACCAACACGTAGTTATCAGTGGGTACCGCCACCAAGCCCGACGGTCTGCCCACTAAGTCTACTAGAAACATAAGATAACAAGAAAACTGTAATAATAAAAAAATAAGCTGGAAAGAGTCTACAGCTATCATTCCTCTATCTACAATGCTCAAAGGGTAATACAGATGAAAATGATGCAACCACTCGCACCCAAGGTGCTCAATCGACCCAATCAAACTGACTGCCTCAAAGAGTCCAGTCAAGCCTACGCCTACCTACTGCCAGTACATCCACGGAGGACTGGACTTACGTAGGGCGTCCGTGACTGCCAAAACTGACCCAGCCAGAGGGACTACATCCGTGACTGCCTAAAAAAGGCCCAGCCAGAGGGATAGCATCGACAGGTCGAGATACAAAAGTAACAGGCCCACTCCGGACGGGGCACTCGAGGGGCGCGACCCCACCGAGGAAAAAGCTATCCGCGCATCTCTATCGAGCTCAAAGTGGCTCATGCAGGCTATAGTCAAAATCCACGCTCACTCTCAGAACGGAAGGACTCAAGATCTTCAAACATCTCGCACGACGGCCGGAGTACTCTCAACGACTCAGCTAAACAACTCTCACGAATCTCGAGACACTAACGAACTCAACCAACTCGTGGCGCTAAACACACAGGCTGGAGATACTCCACTGCCGGGATCACCGTCGACCCAAACGACTGACAGAAAAGGACATCAACTCAACATGCAAACTCACTAGCTGGGTATACTCCCCAGCCGACGACAATGAAGGGTCCGGGAACCCCAAAAGACTAGAACATACAACCCAAATCAAATAAGAACAGGCTCTATGCATAGCCTCTCGTTGTTCTCGACCCAAAGAAAAAAAAGACAGCCCTCAGAACCCAGACCACTCGAATCCTCTCGAGTGAGGCAGTTTATAGGAAAAAATGTGACATTTATTACTGAAAACCATTTTTCACTCAAACCCACGTGGGTGAAGACTAAAAGTAGTCCCTTTTGTAAAACCATCTTGATTTGAGGAAAATCCATTTTTAATGATTTTTAGTTCTTTTAGAAAAAACTATTAGAAAAACAAGTTTTATTTTCAAACCCCAAAGGCTAATGCCTTCGTCCAATCAGACAAGAACAGACTCCGACGACCCTTTGATGTTTGAAAGAAAAATATTGGTTGACTAAAATCATATGTGTCCAAAAAGATTCTGGGTTCAAGGTCCTGCTATCACTAACACACCACTGTTGCGAACACAGTGGTGACACATAAAACAGAGAAACACGACATCCCGGGACCATCGTTTACCCAAACGGCTCCCGCCACAGATATAAGACCAGTTACATCTACCAGACTCCACTCTGCCTCTAAGCACGAGTGTAACGTGCATCCCACACTAAAAATAAATCCCGACCACTCGGCCCACTACCCGGGCGAGAAAAAACACTATGTCTAGGAATAGAATACGAAATGTGGATGTCTAAAGCATAAATGAATCTAGCCCAAGTGAGGGTTTTCTACCAGTCTGGTTACACATGCAACATATGACAGGGTGCTAGGTCAAGTTCCAATAGTGGTACTTAAGTTAACGCAGATAGGAAGCATACATCAACATGATCATGAAACAACACGAGAACATCCTCTCTATATCTAACATGCTTCCTAACACATCTAACAATCATGTATGATTTACTACACGATAGAATTAATGAATAGTCCACCGATTTTGGAGACGAAGCAACCCACCTGAAGCGCGCGTCAATCCAAGATCCAAATAGGCTGAAACTGAACGGAAACAATCCACGGATTCCCAAGATTCTAACGGGCCCAAAAATACCCAAAAACTCCTCCTGGGTACAAAGATACAGTCCAAACATCGCGATAAGCAACATTTCCCACAATTATACACTGCTGTCAAAATCAGTCCAGAAAATGCTTAAATACCACCTGCGAGATAAACTCCAAAAATTCCAATAAAAATACGACGGGAATCCTCGCGAAGAGTAGATGTCAATCGAGTTCTCACAGGCTGCAATCCGATACCCTAGCGCGGAGATAATAATCCAACACGCCTCCGCTGTCCAGAAAAACCACCAGCAGGAATGGGGTTCAAAGATGTTCCAGAAACCCCAATAAAAACCCAAAACTGAGAGGAGCAGAAAACACAAAAAACGGATATCTACCTCTCGTGAAATCGACACCGTGAAAATCGTCCAGAAATTCCTTCGGAGTAGCTCTGTGGGCCTCGTGGACCGAAACGCGACGAAAATGGGCCACCGAAGAAGAAACGTCGCACTGCGCCGAATCGCCGAAGCCGTCGATGCTGCGCCCTCCAAAAATTCTGAAACTCCCTCGAGAGATGCAACACAAGATGAGGAACAAAGTTTCTTAGGGCTCAGTCGCAGAGGAGCTCGGGAAAGCCTTCAAAAAGAAGCCCAAAGGGGCTATTTATAGCCCAGCCCACCAAAGGAGAGGAAACCGGATTCGGGCACCCGAAATTGGGCCCAGCCCGTTACTGTGCGCGCCCGAATCCCTCTCGGCCCACCACGTCGCCCGCTCCGCGCCCCGCGCGCCCGCCAATCGCGGTGCGCCGCATGGCGACGCGGTCCACGACGGGGACCGTGGGCCGCGGTTCACGGCGAGCCGCCTGGGTTACTGCGCCCGCTAATGAGCGGGCGACACGTGGCCTAGCGGGGTCCACCGTGCGTCGCGCCCGGTGCAAGGCGCGCGCTGTCGCGCATGCGTTGACCCGCCAATCAGCGCGCGACACGTGGCATGCCCTTCGTTGGCTTGTTCCTGTGCACGCCAAAACCTGTGGACCGACCTGCCCACCGCCACGCACGCGCCTGCCCGCGCCCGCGCCGCTGCTTGTCGCCGCCGGCACTGCTCTAGCCTGCCGGAACAGTAACAAATGCCTCAAATCCGTGTTTTGGCATCCGGGCTCCGAAAAATACAAGTAAATAGTCCATTTTCATCGTTTTCGTGCGCTGAGTCTAAATTCGATGTCTGTTTTGCCAAATTCCACTTCTAAAATTTGTCATAGGCATCCGGATAGGTATTCTTAATCTAAATTTCGTGCTTGGTCCAATTCCGAGGTCCGATTTGCGCGCAACCATCTCCAACACACATCAAAGGCCTCCAGAAGCCACAATTCACTTCGTAAGACCTTCGCGGAGACCCGGGTCATCACAACTAGTCAGAAATGTGAGATGAGTCTCGGCTGAGCCGGGATTATACAGCGGTCGAGCACGGCTCCCCAGTTGATGACCGTTGTGCAGCGTGGCTCTCCACAATGTCAGTTAAGGCTAGCGAGATGAGTCTCACATCGCCTGATACTTGTAAGTGTGCTTGAGCCTGATGGGGCGTTAGGTTGAGCCGAGATTATACAGCGGTCGAGCACGGGTCCCTGGCTTATGACCATTATGGGTAGAGTATGACTCCCCACAAAGTCGGTTAAGGATAGAGAGACGAGTTTGACGAAGATATCAAGGCTTAAAGGAGAGAGAAATGTAACACCCCATAATTTGGATTAGTTCGTATCAGAGCCAATCACCAACCGAAAATATAAGATAAGTCTCGATTGAGCCGTGATTATACAGCGTTCGAGCACGGCTCCTCGACTGATGACCCTTGTAGGTAGAGCGCGGCTCCCTACAAGATCGGTTAAGTTTAGTGAGACGAGTCTCACCCTCACCTCGCCTGATTCTTATGAGTGTGACTGAGTTTGACGAAGACGTTAGGGCTTAAAGGGAGAGGAAGTAATATCCATAGAATTTGGATTAGTATATATATATATATATATATAGCTCGGTTACTATACTCTTATGAGTAAAATCTTTTCGTACTCATAAGTTTTCAATCTTTGGATTAAGAAATGTACAGTTAGAATTATAGTGGTCTTTTCATCTAAGGGCGAAAAAGTTATGAGTATAAAGGGGTTTATACTCATACAAGTATAGTGGCCCTACGCTCTATATATATAGAATTAATTAAATCTCTTAATTCAGATATTTTGAGCGGTGGTTAGAC